>VURO01040043.1:0-10413 GCA_015108175.1 Pelvicachromis taeniatus
GGACACTCTAGGCCGCAGGTCGATGATCGATTTTGTAATCGTATCATCAGACCTAAGGCCATATGTTCTGGACACTCGGGTAAAGAGAGGGGCTGAGCTGTCAACTGATCACCACCTGGTGGTGAGTTGGATCAGGTGGAGGGGGAGGACACTGGACAGACCCGGTGCACCTAAACGTACAGTGAGGGTGTGCTGGGAACGTCTAGCAGAGGCCCCAGTCCGCGAGTTCTTCAACGCACACCTCCGGCTGAGCTTCAACAGCATTCCAAGGGAGACTGGGGACATTGAGTCTGAATGGACCATGTTCAGCACCTCCACTGCTGAAGCTGCTGCACTGAGCTGCGGCCGCAATGTGGTTGGTGCCTGTTGTGGTGGTAACCCCCAAATCAAATGGTGGACACCAGAGGTAAAGGGAGCCACTAGGCTGAAGAAGGTGTCCTATCAGGCTTGTTTAGCCTGTGGGACTTCAGAGGCAGCTGATAGGTACTGACAGGCCAAGCGGAATGCAGCTCAGGCAGTTGCTGAAGCTAAAACTTGGGTGTGGAAGGAGTTCGGAGAGGCCATGGAAAAAGACTTTCGGACTGCCTCGAAGAGATTCTGGCAAACCGTCAGGCGACTCAGGAGAGGAAAGCAGTGCTCTATTTGCATATGGTCCGGGTAGAGCACTGCTGACTTTGACTGAGGAAATTGTCGGGTGGTGGAAAGAATACTTTGAGGACCTCCTTAGTCCCACTGGCACATCTTCCCTGGAGGAAGCAGAATCTGGGGATGACCCGGCAATCTCCCGGGGCAAGGTCACTGAGGCAGTTAAACAACTCCTTGGTGGCAGAGCCACTGGGGTGGATGAGGTCTGGCCTGAGTTCCTGAAGGCTCTGGATGTTGTAGGGCTGTCCTGGTTGACACGCCTCTACAATGTTGCGTGGAGATCAGGGTGAGTACCTCTGGATTGGCAGACCGGGGTGGTGGTTCCCATCTTTAAGAAGGGGGACCGAAGGGTGTGTTCCAAGTTCCAACTTGCAAGACGATAACGACCATTTTTGGAATTTAGTGCTGGGAAAAAAAACATGGCACGTGGATATTTCTTTCCCCTTTGAACATGGTGCTTCCCTTGACAACTGTTTTCAAAACTCAACTCTAAATGGTGTGAGCATCCATCCATGCACGATTCCTCCTTTTATGGCTGACCTGTCTCCATGCTGTGGATGACATTTCTACCATTGCTCTCACAGGGTATCCATGACAGCTGAGCTCAGAGCAGTCATTAGGAGCTAGTGGGGCTAGTAGGGAAGTGTTGTCATAACATTTCCTTAATGAGTGCACAGAACTGAACTAAATGCAGTAGAGACCTTTTAAGATCTGGATGGTTGAGCCTGATAGTATTATAAATCATCATTTGTATGGTTTACAGACTCTATTATTTGTAATCTTTACGTAGAAAACATCAGTATGCCAAACAACTGGAATTCTTTCCGCCCAGTGGTTTCCAATTTTACTGAAATTGTTAGAGAGACTAGTTCTGCTCTCTGCCTCACAGCCATAACTTTAACTCCCCAAATATGAAGCATCTCCAAAGCAAGTTCATTGTAAACTCTTCTTACTGAAATGGAAAGAAGCATTGTTGCATCTGAGTATGTTATATTTCAATACAAATATTTTTTTCATTTCTAAATGCTTAGCTGTTACAGTTTTTCACACAAACAGGCCAGTCCTCTTAGTCTTGTAAGAAGGCGACATTCCAAACGGTAACCTAACTAAGCCTTTTTCCATCATTTGTCTTCTTCTGAAAAAGAGAAATAATTCTAAGATAACTGGCTGTCTTGACAGTGGCATTTATATTAGGAAGTAATTGTATTATTCCTGATATGATGGGTTATAATTTCATCCCGTTGACTTAGACTTAGATATTAGGAATAATCTAGCCATCAATGTTCTTCTGCTTAACCAGTTCAATGTTGCAATGGGGAATGAGACTGAGCTATCATAGGTCAAGAGGTAGGGTACACCCGAGACAGGATGACACTCTTTCACAGGGATAACACATCAAGACAGACCCATTCATGATCACATGGCCAATTACCTTAAAGTGCATGTCTTTGGACTGTGAGAGAAAGCCAGAGTACACGAGGGAACCCACAGAGGGAACCCACAGAGAGAACCCACAGAGGGAACCCACAGAGAGCACAGAGAGAACATGTACATTCCTATAATTAGGAATAAGATCTTTTTTTTTTTTTTTTTTAAGTGTGGGCACTAAGAAACAGAATTTTAAAGCATGAATGTTCATTCATTCAAATATTAGTTTGACAAATAAATATTAAAGTTTCCTGAAGCTTTTCAACATGTGTAATGACTCTCATTAGTATTTGTCATGTTCATCTACATCCACTAAATAAGATCATAAAATGTGACTATTTGAGAAAAACATAAGTGGACCATAAAATTATAGTTTTGTTTTTTCAAACATAATTTTTTTTAACTTAAAGCTTGTTATGCTGTCATTTCAAGAAAATAATGTTTCCTCAATAACGATCATCATCTCATTAGCATAAGTAAAGGGTCTGTACACCCACGCAACAGCTTTCAGCTGATTAGCTGCTTTTTTTTTCTGGTTTAAGGCTGCGAGCAAACATACATATGTATGGTTGTCCTACTGTGCTGTGTCAAAAGCTCTTCTTTGAAAAATGACTTTCACAGAGCTGCAAAGAAGAGCTCTGATTCTGAAAATAAAACATCTAAGTTGTCTGACACTCGGACGAATAAAATATTTGGCATCTTTTTATTCCTATCTGTGGGTGTGAGGAATCATCTACCACACAATGAAAACTTTTTTTTTTTCCTACACCGTCATGATCCCAAAGCACTCAGCAACATCAGCTGCTATATTTGTAAATGTGCTTCCTTGCATAGCATATTTATTAGAAAATCACCATTTGCCCATCTAAAAAATCCAAATGTGAACTCAAGGATGACATCCTATGAAGACTGGAAGACTTCACCAATCACTTTCTTACATACAGACAAATATGTCTGTAGCAGTGCTTTTGCTTACTGTGCCCACTGTCTTCACTGGGACAAGTTATTATTTTTCCCCAAGAATTTCACAGTGTTTGACAGTTCAGTCAACGTGGAATACCAAATGGGCTTAAAGGTCTGGATTTGAACGGTCATAAGCAAAAAAAAAAAATTACTATTTCACGTGATTTAATATTAGGTCGAAACATTTCACATCAACTTATCTTTGATGACCCAAAGGACCTACTTTATGTACTTACAATCTTCAGTGGGGAAATTAACTGAGCTAATAGCTGCTAATTAGCTGCTAATGGCGGACGAGAGCTAAATAATATGGTTTTTATTTCAGTTTCAGTTCCGTGTCAGTTTTAAATTGAGTAGCTGTGGTGCCATCGTTTTGTCAACTGAAACAATGAAGCATTTTAAATTGCCCTACCAAACTGCACCAGATTAGTGTGCATGACTGACTTCTTTTCTATCACAGTGTTGCCAATGGTCATTGGTATTGTAGTGCTTAGACCCTGCTGTCATACTACAGGTGGCAAGAAATGATTTTGAAGTAATTAAAACTAGTAGCCATCTCATAAACTTGTCGGCGCACAAATGCCCAAATATCTTCAAAGCAAAAACATTTCAAATTGTGTCACAACATCAGCTGATCTGCAACAACAGGAACAGTGTTGATACTGACTGATCCTATACTGCACAGTCGGTGTCATGGGGATCTGAAGCTGCATTACAAATAGCAGATACATGATAGCAGAATATTTTTAGATACTTCTAATCATGAAATTCTCCTACACACCACTCAGCACAACATCGGAAGGTCTGTGTGCAAAACAGACATACAGCGCCCCACAGAATTTCATATAGAAATTATAAGAACCATATTTTAGGGGGAATAAGTTGTTGAAATGAAATTTGAGGAGTAAACATAGTGATACTTTACCTTCAGCTGCTTCAGTCATGGTTTCAAAATAGATATTCTGTTACAAAACTTAATCCTTTATGCAGATTTTGCTGCCGTGAAAACAAATATTTGTGGTAAATCCTTGGATCGGCTGCACAATCGAATCCCAGTGTTTAATTCCAATCCAGCAACGTCATCCAAAAAGTTGGTGATACATGAGAATATGAAAGAACTAAACCATTGGCCACCACATGAAAGCCTACACCCCCTTTGTCCATTCTCAGGACTTTATCCTGCACCGTTTCCAGGCATCAGAAAGTTTTAATGGGCCTTGATTTGGAAGAAAGTCTTGAAAGCTGACTTCTGTCCCAGTGGATAAGGCTGGGGTGACAGACAGAGACCAAGTTAACGTGGCCCGTGTCTTTGCCCTTTGCCTGCTTAGGGCTGGGATTGTAGATAGAGCAGCTTGTCCCCCCCCACCCACACCTCAACTGGCTCAGACAGAATTAGACTGAGCACAGGGACTGACGGATGATGGAAGGGAAAAAGAGAGACTAGGAGCGAGAGCTTCAATGTAACTTTATCCCACCAGCCTATGTCGCTGTTGGAGTCACGTGATCACAGTAGGGACAGTGCTTTCACGCATAAAAACAATATGTAATTGTGTCATAAACTCAAATGTTCATATTTGTATTTTTAAAAGTATTCAGTTGCAAACTTTAAAAGTCTGAATTCAAATTGTTGCTGTTACGTTCATAGTGTGTTTCTGATTTCTAAGCCTAAGGCCCTGAGTTATTCTTAGAGCGGCTCACGTCCACTGGTATTCTGCTTCGCCTTTTTAGGCCAGAGGCGTGACCTTAACACCCCATCTCCTTTCCTGTCTTCCAGCCCCCCACCCTCATGATACCCAATCCTGCTCATTCTGACCTCCTCTGCTCAGAGCAGAGCTGTCATGACGTGAAAAGAAAGAAAGCAAAGATAAGAAGAGCTTAATTGCTGCCAGTATATTGCACCACATTACATGCAAGTTGCCACATTGTCATGGGACTCCAGGTCTGTTTGTTTAAACTGGTACAAGTCAGCTTAAGATTCCTCCATAAACTAGCAGTAGCAGTTGCCACCACTCACTCTCTGTCCAAAAATTGTGCCTTTTCCTTGTTTTTGCATGAATAATTGCACTACCTTTGAAAAACTTCCGTTTCAGTGGTTGTGATTGTTGGATCGTGTACGTACTCAGAAGCTTTTAGAAGCTAGAATAAAATAATATTAATAGTAATGAGAAGTTTATTAGCACCTACTAAAAAACTACGAAAAACTGATTTAAACCACCACATAGTATGCACAGTAAAATACACTTAACTATTAACTTTTATCATTACTTTGGACGTGAACTTTGGTTTACATTGTTTCAAATAATGTGATTCTGCTCTTAAGTATACAGAAAAAAAATATATATATATATAAGAAAGTCATTCACACTTAAAAAATGTTAGACAGTTGGTTTTTCCAAACATTCTTTCCAAAACTTTCCTAGTTATAGTTTCATTTCAAAATGTTCACAACACAGTAGAAACACCCTTTTGCTGAATACATAGCTCATATATTTGATCCTGTCAAGAAAAAAAAATATATTGTTTGTTTTGTTAGGGCACATTAATGGCACACATCAAGGTTGTTTCTTCTTCTGCATTTCCACACTGACTGCCACAATAACCACAATGATCACCACTACTATAGAAATACCAATAATGGCCCATATTGTGGTAGGCGTCTTCAAACCTAAAAGAAAAAGAAGAAAAAGAAAGGTAAGAGGAGGATCTTTGATCATTTGCAATCCAAAACGCGACTCCTAATAATTTCCTAATAAGTCCATATTTTCTTTTAAAAATATGGACTTATTAGGAAAGGTGAATGAACACACGTACGATTTTGGAAGCCTTGCCATGACGAGGTCTGAAAGAAAGAAAGAGAAAAAAAAACAAACAAATAAGGAGCAATACCTTTATTGAAAACACCAAATCACAAACATCAGTTAGTGCGTGTGAGCCCAATAATAAATCAGTAAGTGAAATCCTTACCTGCTGATTTTGAGACCTAAGAGTTGACTGGATTTGATCCCACATGGTATTATTGCAGTCACAGTCAAGCAGTTGGTCCTCATAAAACAGACAGTCCACAGTCAAACGGACATTTGGGTTGTTCACCTCTCTCCAGCTTCCAGCCACAACACGATGTGGATCATGGGTGGGATGCATCACCACCAGAATTGCAGGTTTACCAACTATAAACAAAGAGACAGCATGATCAGATGATCCAGAAAAGAGGTGAAACAAATGTGCTGGATTTTACATCTTTAACTGATGCTGTCGAACTAAACACTACTCTGACTGTATGCTACACATGGCCCTGTATATAAATCAATGCACTTAAATGATTCATGTAAAGTCACTTTTATTTTCCTTACAAGGTATTTTGTCGACGGCCTCAGCGATTTCTATCCCAAGTCGTGAAGCCACAGGACAGAAAACCAGACAGTAGTCACTTTCTTCTCTACCACTTTCCTCAGTTTGGCCAATGGCTTTAAGCTTCTGAACAATGGACCGATGAGCGCCTTTTGTTTCTCCGGCCAAAATGACACGGAAAACTTTCCACGACCCTAAAGATGGGATTTAAAAATATATATTATTGTCATTTTTGGAACCGAAGACAAAACAGCGTAGCACAAGATTCAGCATGAAAGAGCTATTACTCACGTTTAATTCTTTGTTTGTTTTGAAGTCACCATAATGAATCATATATACAGCAAATGAAGCTTGATCACTACACTGAGTGAATCACTGTTATTTTCATCTGAGGCTGAACTTTTATAAATTACAGACGCCTTGTGAGCCATTCAAAGTTATCAAGTAGCTTTCTGCTTAGAAACAACTTCAGCCAATGGAAGCCAAGGAAATAATCACGACATACTATCTCTGCAGAGATAAGAGTGAACATTTGACCTAGAGTGCTTCATTTCTAACCTGTTGGGTCAGTGCACAACAATATGAACTATCAATGTGAACGTTAGCATTATAACAGAAAGCAAAACTAAGTTAAAACAACGTCTGTTTTTTTTTTTTTCTCTTGTCTCACCCTATGTACTGAATAAATATCTGTCCTATTGCTACATTTCCTTCATCACTTATGGAAGCTTTATTTGTTTATAATTACTTTTTTACTCTATGTGAACTAGCCATTCCAGGCAGATTTTGTACTGATCTTATACTAATCTTGCAAGCAAGCAAGAAATAGAATTAATAGTCAGTGATACTTATGTAACATGATATATTTCAGACTGATATGGGTGACTTGAAATTATTACTCATTCAATAAGTAAATATAGCGTATTCACCTTAATGTGGACATATTTAATGTCATTTAAAAGGGAAAAAAAGGAAAATTATTATCTCACCATTTCCTTCGTCCATGTCTCTGAGGAAGGATAAAGAATCAGAACGCAATCTTTAGCTGAAATGAATTAAATCCAATGTAACCAAATGGCAGAAGGTACATATGCATTAACTGAATATATTATAAATTCTCTTTACTAATAGCTGCACAGCTTTTACTGGCCTAGAAGAGAAACTAAAAAAAATAGATTACAGGCGTAACTTGTATTACTCTGATGCAGTAGATTTACACTATGCAGATTAAAGTTACTTACATGCAGATTATAATTTCTTGACTTGTTTTGAAACAGAAATTTCTTCCCAACAGAAAAAAATAATTCTAGCGTTTCCCCTTTCAATGATTTGCTGTTGTTGTTCTTTGAGAATAAACTTGTTCATCAGTTGAAAACAAAACTGGACGGGCAGGTAGAAGAATGCTAACGTCAGTGGGACACAATAGACTCAAAGGATATGCAGCTGCAGGGGTTAATGACACCGCCCCAACGTGGCCAATCCCTTTAAGCTTTTGGAGAACTGAACACTGAACCCCAAAATGATGTAGAACAGCCTCACAGACCAATCACGCTCATTGCAATTTATCCCATGTGACATTCCTCAGCCAATCAGATCTTTTCTACTAATGATGACAAGAAGCTGTCAGAAGAAGTTGGTGAGAGAACAGACTGGTTAAGCTTTATTTCATTTGTCTTCATATGTAGGTCTGTGCTACATCGGGTTATTGTTGGTTATAATGGTGAAACTTCAAGAGCCAGATATTTTCTGCGGTGGTGCTCATTGTGAAATATTTCAGAACCACTTGTGTGAAAAGATTTCCCTAACTCTTTCTAAGCCATTGTTAAAAAATAAATGGATTAAATAAAGAAAATTAAATCTTCTCAAAAGTAATGAGTACCATATATCTTCCATTAGTAGCCTGTCTCTTTTAAATGCCGGTTTCTAATAAACGCCGGTTTGAAAATATGTCACGACAAACTGACGCCGGTCTCCAATAGTAGCCAGGCGACCTTCGACCCGGAAGTCCCTCCGCGCTGTCATCTTCTTCTTCCTTTTTAAATTTTATTGGCGTTTGGCAAACAACTGAATGGTGCATTACCGCCACCAACTGGTATGGAGTGTGACTGGAACGTCACTCAAAAATAAAAAATAAAAATCCCTTTGTGCTGCCATCGGTGTCTCATCACTCAACCAGCTGTTTCCAATCAGCCGTCATCTACGACCAGCAATAATTTTTTTAAATAAATGCCCGGGCTACAATTGGAAGATATACAGTAAATGAATTTGACCATTATGCTATACATTTTGTAGGAATATTGCTTTGTTCATTTATATAGTGTTCATATGATGAATTGGGGGCTTCTCTTGATGAATGAAATGCTGCTGTAGCCAAGCAAAAATGCAAATTGTAATACAAAGTTTGTTTGTTAAAAGTTACTACAGCCTGTAATAAAAATGGAAGCAGTAACTGTGCTATAGACCACTTATTCTCAAACAGTGGTACGTGTCCCTCTAGTGGTACGTGGGAAGTCTCATCAAGAAATGTTTAAGATTAAATAATGCACCATTTTCCGACTGAGGGATTTCTGAACAATTCAAACATACAGCTCTGCTATCACTTCCAACATAAATTAAGACAGAAAAGTAAACAGTGATGTTTGTTGGGTTACTGAAGTTGGGCTAGCTGGTATATAAGGATGTGCTATGCGATCGCTAGCGACACAGCTATATTAGCATAACATAAACACAGTGAAGCTGGTGAAACTTTTTTCTACTGGATAAAAGTTAACGTGAGGGTTCCCGATGGTTAGGGACGAATGTAATCGCATGGCAGGATGCTGTAAATGGACCAAACCTCAGTCAGGAACTGACCCATGAATGGAAAATTTATTGTTGAGTTAAAGCAAAGTGTGTCTTTTTTGTCTTACTGTATAGATAGAATTTTAATATTATTATTATTGTTGTTATTATAATAACTAAAAACCATCAAAATCACCAGTTATAGTTAGTTTTCATTAATCATTTGCTGTTTAACCCGTGAACTAACTATATAAACCATTTTTATATAAAGTAACTAAGCTTTTTTTTAAAAAAACGGGTATGAATTGAATATAGCAGATATGGTCAGCAGTTATTGTGTTCTTTGTCTATTAATGAATTATCTATTATCGTTCATATTTGATTTACTTAAAGCTGATACATGTGAGCAGCACACAGACGTTTGGCATTTGTTTGCATTTCTGGTGAATTACATTCAAAATACAATATTGACTTGCCTTTTGGTTCGACCCCGAGTCTCCACAGACTCGTTAAAAATATATAACTGTTAAATATTAATTTCATCAAATGCTACTTGCTGCCTGTGTCTGCCTACTGTGTGACTCTGTCAGGTTACAAATTATTATTGTAACCTCTTTCTTCACATTTTGACTCCTCTGTTGCTGAACAACGATACAGAATCAGGTGTTAAACTTTAGTCCAAATGAACTAAATACAGTTAACCAAAGGAGGTCAGACAGTTTTTGGATCAGAAGTCAGACTTAAAAATATCTGTGAAATGTAACCTGTAATGCTGTGATGCAGGACAGAGACTGAGATGTTTACAACCTCGGACATTTAAATCATTTCTTACTTACAAACAAATCCCTGATGAGTGTGGAACAGAAGAGGATCCTTCCCAGGCATGAAAAAATGAGTTATAGCGTTTCCCTGTTAAGTGAAGAGGTTTCATTTATTCTAAGAGAATACACCTGTTCTTGAGCTGAAAGGTAAATTGGAAGGTCGGTGAAAAGAATGCAAATATCAGTGTTTAGACATAAAAATAAAAAGATGTGAAGCAGCAAGAGTTAACGCACAGCAAAGTTGTGCAACATTATCAACATAATGCAAACCCCCCGTGTGGGTGTGCTCAAAGACAACTATCCACACATATCAATCAATCAATTTATTTATAAGCACATTTAAAAACAACACAGATTGGCCAACGAGCTGTACATGGTAAAAAAAAAAAAAAAGTAGAACAAAAAAAAAAAAAAACAAAAATAAAAA
>VURO01040045.1:0-25134 GCA_015108175.1 Pelvicachromis taeniatus
AAACCTCCGGCAGAACCAGGCTCAGGGAGGGGCGGGGCCATCTGCTGCGACCGGTTGGGGTGAAAGAAGGAAGACAGGATTAAAGACATGCTGTGGAAGAGAGCCAGAGATTAATAACAAGTATGTTTGAATGCAGGGAGATCTATTAACACATGGTGAATGAGAAAGGTGACTGAAAAGGAAAAACTCAATGCATCATGGGAATCCCCCAGCAGTCTGAACCTATTGCAGCATAACTAAGGGAGGATTCAGGGTCACCTGATCCAGCCCTAACTATATGCTTTAGCAAAAAGGAAAGTTTTAAGCCTAATCTTAAAAGTAGAGATAGTGTCTGTCTCCCGAATCCAAACTGGAAATTCTATCTATTCTATCTATATTCTATCCAGTTGAGTAAAACTGCCCCACAGCGCTGTATTTTAGACATTTACACATTTTTTCAGTGTAATTTATGATTTAGTAAAGTAATTACAGAGCGGTGATGCCGGGATAAAAACACAACAACATACAAAATGAAAGGACTGATTTGAGGAAACTCACTACTAGCTGCATTTTAAAAAGTGCATATTTAAAAGAGGATAAAAACATGGCTTGCCAGATCTGTGCTGGTGAGAAACTCCAAAGTAATGAGTCCCTGTAGTAATGGGTAGCAACTCTGTGTTTCAATCCCAACTTTGGAATCATATGATATTAAACATGGATTGACGTATTCAGAGGCCGGTACCATTTGGGCATTAAAATCCTATTCCAAGATTACAGGTTGCCAGCTTTTGGGCTTTATGGACCTATTTGGGAAGTTAGTAAGGAGTCTGGCAGCTGATTTATTTGGATCTGTTATGTTTTATGAAGCCTGATTAGAGTGAGTGACTGCAGATTAGCTGGATGTGAATTGATGAATGTATGAATGAATGAATGAATGAATGAATGAATGAATGAATGAATGAATGAATGAATGAATGGTAAATTCCAAGATTTTTTGCAGACAGAAAGGTTTGGATCGTGAGAATTCTGTGTAACCAGTCTAATACAGGACTACACTGTTGCTGTACTCTGTTTTTCACCTCTTCAGGGGTTAAACCTCTTTTAGTCATGCTTTCCCATACCCGGTAATTTGAGTCACAGCCAAAATCCATCAAAGCAGCCTGACAGATGTATATAACCACAGCGTGGTACAGTGATATACAGTTAGTCGTGTCCTGCTAAATAGCCCCATTGGTGACATTACTGTGTTTTTATTATGAAAGTGTCACCTGTTGAAACAATTTTTATTAAGCTATTAGACTTCTAGCAAAAATAAAGAGGAAAAAGTAAACTTATTTTACTATAAGACTGATTTCTAAATACAGCATGAGTTATGGTTCTTATAACTGAAAGCTTGGTAAATTGGTTAACTTAGTTTATGGTAATCAAACGTAATTTATATGAAAAGAGAATATAAAGTTCTTTGTATAATATGATTGGTAGTTTGGAGTCACTGCTGATGGATTATTTAGTGTAATTTAACTGAATTTGGTTTTGTTTATTCAGCACCAAATCACAATAACAGTCACCTCAAGGCGCTTTGTATTGTAAAGTTGACCCTACAATAGTATAAGACCTGTTCTGGTGTTGGTTTAAGCACCGAATCTAGACAAAATAGGCTAATTGACCTACTCAGTCATTTAATTTGATTTGAAATAACAATATAACGGAGAAACTGGAATAAATCACTGCGAAACATGATGCAATATTTCTCACAGGAACAAAGGATTTCCAATTTGATGCTGTCAAAGTGGAGTGTTATGATCTTTTACCTCTGTTAAACAGGAAAATGAAATGTTCACAAAGCTGCACTGCAGCGTTGAAACAACTCTTTCAAAGCATCAGTGCCTCTCAACAGGTTTTCAAAGCCAGACAACAGCCCTTGTGGAGATAAGTTCCATGCCACGTTAGGACTTAAGGATAAAGCAGCAGTGTTCTTGAGAGACATTTCTCATGTAATGATTTCTTCCCCCAGAATCCAATTTAAACAAAGGAATTTAGTGATCCATTTCCTGGAGTTAAGATAAGAAGAACAGTTTAACATGGTGGCTAACGGCTCTTGTAACTTGAGCTCATTTGCAGCCAGACAGCATCTCCTGCTCCTGCTCTCCCTCCGTACTCACCATCTCCTCCTCCTCATCCCTCCTTACCCCTTTTCTTCTCTTTCCTCCAGGGCTGTAGGCTGGCAGAGGCTGCACTGGTCAGCCAAATCAGTCCAATTAGAGAAGCTCATTTGGGGCCGTTGGAGGGGCTCAGGTGCTCAACTGGGGTGGTAAATCTCTATTAAAATCACAGCCTTTACTGTCCTTTTCATATTAATATCTACCCTTCCTTGCTTTCAGTGCTATCAAGGTGATCAAATCCAGCCCTTCCCTTTTTGTTTCTGTTCACTCTCCTTCCACTGTTTCCTGAAAAATAGGGCATCTCCGTGCCAGCAGTCTACCTCCACCCAGAGGCAAAGAGCACTGGTTAGCAGACTACGTCTAGGCCAGCTTGCTTATGTGGATTATCCATCATCCTGTCACTGCTTTTAATTCAACACAGTGCAGACGCCTTTAAGAGGACTTGACCTGAATAAGTTGTTGTTTGTATTTTGATGTAAAGGTCATTCCATTTACTAATGATGCACTGAGGGACTGTGATTGGTGCTGGCCTTGCTGTCCAGGGGTTCAGGGTGCAGGTGTGCTCTGGCAGGGCGCCCTGTTTCACACAACTGGGTTCAGCCAAATAGAAGCATAACACAGCAGCAACCCGGCCCACCGAGCACATATGTATCTATTTGTTGGAAAAGTAACAAACACAGGAATCTCAAAAAGTGTTTCCCTACAACACCTCAAAATCAATACTATAATCTCAACAAAAGAGCATCCAGGAGTCAAAAGAAGATAAAAAGAAAAAGAAAACCATACAGAACATGTGTGTGCGCTTGCGTGACTGAGTGGCCCTCGGTCTATGTCGCATGAATGTGCGAGCACCTATATGTGGATTTGTGCTGCTACCCAAAACGCATACATATAAATGTGCAGCATATGAGATCCTCTGTATGCATAAACATAAGATCACTGAGTGTTCTGTGAATATTTTATTTGTCTTTATGATCATGGGTATGTAAATATGAATCCAAGGATTCTTACGAGCCCTCGGTGTAATCGCAGGAGAGATGCGCTGATCTGAAGGGAGGGGAATTACAATAGTGGAGCCGAGGCGTCAGGTACAGCTAACAAGGCCAGCGCTGCCAGCTATGCAGATTGTGCACCATCACTCGTCCTCCGCAGGGAACCCGCCCACCCCATAAGATGATGACTGCAGAATGTTTAAGGCAAACTGACAGTTCATTATATCAATGACAGACATCTATCTCTCACACCTATACACTCTCTAGCACTTATGTTGCTTAGTATTCAGTGTAATGCGAGCAACAGGGATTTTCAAGGTGCTCTAATTGCATGATGGCTGTAATAAAGCTGGATTTATGTTTTATAATACTTTTCCTCAATGAGTTTACTAAAGTAACTCGAAAAAACTAAACTAAAGTTACTAAAGTTTCTGAAAAAAAGTTTGAACTGGGAATGTACTTTACATTACAACTATGTGTCAGTTATTCTAAACTGTCTATGCTTCTTTTTCTTTAAACAAATAAAACTAAAAGATATATATTTATGAAAATATACATAATATTCTGTGCATTGCTGCTGTACTCCAGCAATTTAGTCACTTTAGTCACGCAGTTGGGATGCCCATGAGCTCCTGTGGTTTTGGATGAACTTTTAATACATTTAAAGATAATTAAAACAATAAATTTGTACATTTTACATTTTTTAAAAATGTAAACATGTGAACTTGGAAAGTGGTAATAGGGTCATTGCAATATCTACAATAAGTCAGACCTGCTTTACTGCATTGTTGTGTTTCTATACTCGTACTCATCTATTTACATCTGAGGGTTTGATTCACTAAAACTTTGAGTAAAACACTGGAGTGTTAAATGACTAATCTGCCCAAAGGCTGAAATGTCTTTGCTCTCATCTCACCACCTACTCTACAGATAAACTCAAGTGATGGTTTGTATGATGGATTCATTATACAAACTATAAAATCATTCATTCAACATTTTTTGTGAAGTCAAGACATTTTTTTAATAATTCCATCTAATAATTATGTACATTTTTTCTTTTATTTTGCTAGGAAGTCCTATCTAGTCTAAACACAGATTTATTATGATTTTGAAACATATAAATTATTCATATAGTGTAAACTGTTTTCAACACTAAGCTATCTTCAGGTCCAGAAATGAGTTGTTAGTGGTTCCTTATAATAATTTCCAATGGTCTGTTCCTCCCAGTGTAGTTTAAATGTGAAATTAAAAGCAGATTCTACTGTAAATTTGAGCCATTACAAAGCATGTGCTTTCAATACTAATTATTCACAATTAGACTCGGCTTCGGTTTTAGAACGACCAGACCAAAAATAATGATCAAATTGTTCTCTGTGACACAGCAATGCTTATATCGTCAGGATTTCACACTTGGACAGACAGTCAGATTTACAGGCACCAGAATTTAACATAAAACTGTCACAATTTACAAAATCATTTATCATATTTGGGGCCAAACATTCAGCCACTGCACACTTATAGGTGAAAGTATGTTTGTTCATTCATTTTATTTTATTTTACATGATGATATATTACAGCCTATATCATGATAATCTTGATAAAGCTTAGGCTAATTAACATGGTCATTAAAAAAAGGATGAGTGGTTTTTTTTATCTCATTGGAGCACTTAGGCGCACTGGAGGGGATTGGTGTACTACGAGCCTTATTTTAAGGGCACGATTGCATTTTCAAGGACGAAAATCACATTACGAGAAGTGACTCAGGGAAAAGCCTTGTCCCACTGATGCAGCGAAACTGAATATTTCTGAGGCCGTGTAGAGATTTGTGACGTTTTGTCAGGAAAACAGTTTATCGACGGCGAAACACCCGACCGATCACACAGCTCCTTGCTCACTGGAATTGTGTTTCTATCTCATCCTGAGATCCCGCGCTGAAAACGTACTGTTATGTAAAGTGTGACTGCCCAGCTATATCCATGCCCACACACTATCCATCTAGTCTGTGCACACCAACCCAGCCGTGCCAATTTATCCACCCATCTCTCCTTCCACCCATCCATTTTACTCTCTGTAGCTTCTCTGATACCCAATCATAATCAGCCAGCCCTCAAAGGCAAGGGAGGGTTTTTTATCTCAATCAACCATTCTCTCCTTCAGTATCACTGACACCATCTATGGACCTCCTCTGCAAAATTAGATGCCGTATTTTTTATGTATATATTCCCAGCCCCTGCTGACATGACCACCTGCTGACCCACGCTCAAACCCATCAGCTTGGCGATGCCTTTGCTTTCAACCACTGTGCTTTAGTGAGATTATTTGTATTTGAGAACAACATGTAATTTCCTGGTTAGGCACAGCAGAGTATATTTCACCTGCGTTCAGGGTAAACACAGCACAGCTTGATAGTCCAGTCGAAGACACTTTCCAATGTGAGACGGCGTTTGTGTCTTTGAATTGAAGGAGGGGGGGACATGTTTGCAAGTGAGTTTGTTTTTGTAAAAATAATTTCATTGCTTTAATTATTTTCTTGGATAGTTCAGTGGCTAATAAGCGAAAACATGTAAATAAGACAAGCTTAAATGTTTGTAGTAAGCTCAGCCTAATGTAAGTATTCTGAACAAGTCTCCCTCCTGAACACACAAAGATGAAATGTAATACTCCCTCGAGTCCTAGTAAGACAACAAGCAAACGTTTTTTTTTTTATTTAACTTTTGGCTCACTGGTTAGGGAATGTATGTAGTCAATTTATTTTTAGCAATAAAATATGCGTTATTACCTGAATATACAGTATGTAAGAGTGTCTGTCCCTGTCTGTATCTCTGTGTCTAATCCATGGCTGTGGGAGAGCGACAGGGACACTGTACGTCTGAGAGTTTCTGGGAGATAATTGGGACCTTTTCTCAGGTGATTACCATTCAGAAGGAGTTAGGATCAAAGCGAGGGCACCCTGGCAGCTGAGCAGAGAGGCCGCGGCTGCCTTCAGTAATCTTTTCAGATAAAACGCTCTCCCCCCGCCCCCCTGCTGGGCTCCGACTGTCCCAGTCTTTACCTGACTGTTCATCACTGTCAAGGCAGACCCATGTTAGACTTGTCGATTCGACTAGATTTCAAAGATAAGATAAGGATTGCGTGATATAGGGGCAAATTTCAGCTTGAATAAGTCATTTTATGAGCCAGTTAAATATATGACTATATATTCGGGAAGTTCATGAAGTATCTCTGTGAACGGGAATTTTATAACTTACAAAGTTATGTGATTTTTCTAGTTATTAAAAGCATAATTTAAAGACATTATTATCCAAAATGCAAGATTAAACCTGATGGATACGATGTATTCATTATTCCACACGTTATATATCATAAAGTTAAAACATCTGTTAATAAAACCGGTCAAAAGTAATTGGTGATAAGCTTGGTTCTGCAAAACTTGCGAGACAGGAAAATCTTTTCATTCGTTGTACAAAGAAGATCAAACAGACAGGCGTTTTTGTGTTTTAACTGATACTGTCTGGGTTACCCAGCACTACTTTTATATCATCAAAAACAGTCATTAAATTCAAATATGTAACTGCAAAGTTAGCTGTCATGTTGTTGTCAAATAGCACTTATTATAAAAATAAGTATATTTAGCAATTTACTGCCGGAGTTTCTAGTTAAGGTGATTAAAATGTGTGCAGCATGCCATGGTGTGTTTGATCTGTACAAGGGTTAGCTGTCAGTTAGTAATTGGAAAGTATTGTGCAGTCACTTAATGCTTTTATAATTTCTCAACACAGTACTGCTGTTGTTGTTGGACATAAAGATATAAAAGATATTGTACTGTCGAGTAACAATCCTAACACCTTTCATTTCTTTATATTTTCTTCCAAAAATGGGAAACAGGTGACACATGTAAACATACACATGGAAATACAGTACATAAGGCAGAAACAGAGTTTTGTTCCCACGCTGCTTCAGTGACGTTGACGGCCGGGCTCTGTGGAGGCCAATCCATGACTGATAGGTTCCACTGTATGTTTCTACTGCATTGGCAGTGCGTTGGGAATTATTGTCATGAAGATGAAAAGCATAAGCCATTGCAGTGTTGTCGTTACACCACTGCATGGTAAGAGAACCTCATGTTTTGCAGATGCTGTAGACACTCACTGTTGCACCTCTCTTGGTTCAACAACATTTTGAACCAAAGATTTCGTTTTGAATTTATCACTCCATGAGACCTGTTTGCCACTGATTTTCAAGTCTTGTGTAATTCTGCATACTCCAGTCTTTTCTACCTATTCGCCTTCCTTAAGAACGGCTTCGTGACAACCATCCGTCCCCTTCCACTGAGACCATTTTGGATGAGGCTTCTGGAAACAGTACATGGATCAACTGAAAGGGCAGAAATTATACTTTCTGATACTATTCATCAGCTTCAGAGGGTTTTTAGGCCAACCTTATCTTCTTCTGTCCTCCACCTATTCAGTTTCCTCAATTTTTTAAGGACACTGCTTTTTGAGAATCACCTTGTTAGTGCTATCTGTCAAACTGTGTTGAAGAAGAAATGGGAACAAATTATCTGCTTTTGTGACAGACTGCTAGAAACAAAGTGCCAAAAAGTCTTGACGCATGCTCAACCATCCAGGTAAGAAAATCCCAAAAAGTTTATTCTGTTATTCAGACTGAAGACGTCACTTGGATGAGTGACGAGATGTTTCTCCCACTGAAAACGCTCCATCCAGATGAACACAATCAACCTTTTTGATTGAGGGCTAAGACGTACAAATTAAAATTCTTTGCTTCTAGTTCTCAACTAGTTCGTTGAGAAAAGTGTTTTTAGTGCCATATCAAAACGAATCATCCAATTTCAGAATTATGTTGTTTTTTTTTTTAAGTAATGGACGTAGAAGCTTGGGGTACATTTTGGCTGGCTGTAAATTTTTACACATAAAACTCCCCTCCAGATACACAACCTATGTCCATACGATCGTCAAACTGGTCCACAACTCAGGAGTCACTGCAGCTACTGACAACCATGAGAAACTCACAGATCCCAAACAAAGTAGTCAGGACCGGACTGAATTTGAATGGAAAAAGTAGCCAATGTCAGTAAGCCTGGAGAACTATCACACAAAACCACTTAAAAAATGAAAAGTCTGGATGCAAAATATAAAGAAAAAAGGGCTGGCTTAACACAAAGTAGCATGTAATACATGTTAAAGCCCAGCTAGCACTAATAAAAATTATGTACTTTAACTCCCAATATAAATTAGCCACTAAAACTTAAATGTAAAAGTGGGAAAAACTTTGCATGTAGTGTGAATCATCTGGCTGATTTTATAGTAGCAACTATACAGATAAAGTGTTGTGATAGGGCATATTGTGTGTTTTATGGAAGTCGTTATCACAATGGCGCACTTTGGTTCAAACCCTGATTCTGTCTCTCTACAGCACATTCATCATTATCCCATTCTGCTCTAAAGTTATTGTGGCATTATGTGATGCTGGATATGAGGTCAGCCTTGGGGTTAGTTGCATGCTGTCATACACATGGGAGATAAAGTGATATAGTGCTCCCACAAGTATATTTCACAATTCTTTGTTAACCACAAAAAGTGAGTATCTTTACCTCTAGGTCTGCAGTAATATGGTTTTCTATTGTCAAGAATCAAAGTAAAGTAAAAAAAAGAAAGAAAGAATATTAAGTTTTATTCAGCTTGTCAAATCATCTTTAATTACGCAATTTTCAATAGTGTTACAAAATAATGACTAAAAGTTGCACTCAAATGACTGATTTAATTA
Organism: Pelvicachromis taeniatus; assembly: GCA_015108175.1. Taxonomy (NCBI): domain Eukaryota; kingdom Metazoa; phylum Chordata; class Actinopteri; order Cichliformes; family Cichlidae; genus Pelvicachromis; species Pelvicachromis taeniatus. Next base: position 8,918 of record VURO01040045.1, read on the forward strand.
GGATAGTCATAATTACAGCCCAGAATTCATTAATTTATCACAACTTCAATAACAGACACAATGATATGCATGATTTCCTCAGCCTGTCCATACAGAGACGTCACAGATGGAAGGAACTCCAAAATGGGATTCAGCCTCAAAGGCATTTTGTCCTTTTCCTTTATTTGAAAAGACAAGTTGAGTGTTTTTTAGCCAGCTGGTTACATATGAGATAACACTGCAGCAGAAACATATCAACACTTAGAGGCCACCGGGACATTTCCAGTCTTCATGTCTTTTTCATTCTTATCCTCTTCCAGTGTGTCTAGTCACGTACATAAAGCAGGCAGCACTATGAATGTAAATGCATGTAGACCTTATCTCAAGGCATGCCCCATCGTGAGACCTTTGGCAAAGCCAGGGAACCAGGCTGCATTATTCACAGCCACAAATGAAACTGTACCCCCATGAGAGATAGCAAACCCGGGAGAGAACACACACACTTGACCTGGCCTTCTGTTCATGCTGTTTTCACATCTTTCGGCCCCTATGAATCTGCAACACTGTAGAGGTGCATACTGAACAACCAGCCGCATTCCCCGTGGACTGGCTTCAGGCAGCTCAAATTAGCAATGGGAAGCGTTAGCTTCGAAACACCGTGATAGAGATCTGTGAAAAAGGGACCCAATAAAAGACGCGGGCAATTCCTGAAATGTGTCAAATGCCCTTGACGTGGTGACGATTCTCTGACACGCAGTGTGCCAATGAAAATTGTTTGTTTCTGCCAGTGGCTTAAAAGCTTGTATTGTCATTGCTATAACCCAAAACAACAACAAGAGTTGATTGTGATCGCACTCCTCATTTTGTTGTGTTTCTAGGAAAAGTGGCTACTCTTGAAGCCAATTCATTTCTATTCTTCTCTTTTAGTATTTAGGACACAAACACTGATGAGGCAACGTGTCGCTGAAACGACCTGCAGGGGTAGACGCCACAGAGATGAGATTTTCTTTTATCAAATTGCTAGTTGGTTGTTGTTGTTTTTTTCAGGTGCAGTTGCCTTTAATTATACTACTTAACATTTCATGGCTAACTTGTGAGTTTTTGCTCAAAAGGATGACATTCTTGTTGCTCCTGAACAGATACTTATGACACCATTCAGTTCCAAATTATCAGATTTTTTATTTGGTAATGTGCTGTACTGTAGGCAACATATGTACAGAGGTGGCAGTACTTCGAGAACTGAAAGGGCCAGCAAATGCAAATGGCACAGCAAAAAAAACATAACTGGAAGATGGTGACAAGCACCGATATGTCTGTTGTATGTCTGTTGCTCTGCTTCAAGTCGTTCATAAAAAAAACGAAGCATTTAAAAGAAAAGTTTCAGATGACAGTAAAAACATCCAAAGTATTATCCTGATCTTCTTGCAATGAAATACACATGACCATTTTCTATGAGACAGCAGGCATTGTTCCATAGGCTGAAATAATAGCTAACATTAAACGCTTACGCTAAGGTAATGTAACTGTAACGTTAGCAGGCTACTCTGCAACTCTATTTTAGCTTTCATGTTGAAGTACGTGGGTCTTGATAATGATCATTTTACTGGTATTGGTAGCGACTTGTATTGTGATATTGCTATCCTGAATGTACTGTCTAACTCCAGGTAGTTAAAGTAAAAACCAAGTTACAGAGTTTGTAGTTAATAAGCTGTAAGTAAGAAAGTGATTGTGTGTGTGAATAAATGAGTGTTTAAATAACAGAGTTAGCGAGAAGTTGACTGAATGAGCGAGAGCAAGCTACAGTGATAAGTAGAGCCATTTAACAGACATTTTCTCATATAACTATATTGCCTACAGAAGGCCACTAAGCCTCCAGGTTCTTGCCCTGGGCCAGGATATCCTGCTGCAACGTGGCCTTTTAGGGATGCAGGGACAGCAGTGACAATCCCGATGTGAATGCAGAGCCCATGCTTTAGTCAATAAATCACTGGCTGTGACTGATGTGCTTTGAACACAAGTGTTTGAAAACGTGGCACTTTTTCTATAGAGTCACGGTCTGACCATTCTGTCTCAAGAGTGTGCTTAAGATAAATCTCAGCATCTTGCTTGCCCGCTTTGCTCTACTGTGTTACATTTGGGTGTTGGTTCATCTAGTCATTAATTGTTTAAGCTTTACCTAGCCATACCTCATTTGACGCTTCAAAGTTGTAACGAAGCCTTTATTATAATGCATTAATAAATTGCATCACATCAAAGTAATGCACTGTAGAATTGTCTTCACCATTTAGCAATCAAGGCCTCAATGGGTTAATTTGCCCTAAAAATCCCAATTATGAAATAAATTCTGTGTTTCGCTGGAGACTTTTGTTGTCTCTTTTGCTTTCACAAATAGTTTTTACCAGTACAAGCACATTCACTTCTAAAATTAATGTATTTGAACAAAACCTGCTTTATTTGGCATGACATTAGCAACATAACTATTCAATTAATTTTTATAAAATTCAGTTTTATTCATATAATAGCAAATCATACAGGCAGTCGCTCCAAGGCACATTATAGTGGAGACCGAGTCCCTCTCTCTCTGGGTAATAGATCCTTTTCATGACAGCGGTACAGCGTGTGAATTTATCACACATCTAATACAACTAATAATTTAATATGCATTACTGGGCATGTGGCAGGTTTGCTGAAATAGGCAACAGCTGTCTGCTTGGTTTAAGTTCGGCTAATTTGAGTTAGTGAACTGGATCACCTCTACTGCTGTGTCTGTCATGTTGATGTGTTCGGAGCATTTTAATGCTGTTGTCTAACAAATAATGTGTGTTGCTATGTGGTGCAGCCCATCCGAAAAACTCTGCTCCAGTTCTGTTGAGTGAAAGTTGATGACTCTAATTACTGTATATACAGTCGCTGGTTCTAACGTAGTGGAATCAACAGCACAGTGCTGCGCAGCATAAACCAGCACTGACAGCATGTGGACTGTGCTGGGTGTTCCATCTCTGGCCTGAATATGCAGCTAGCGCAGAGTTACAGCAATACTCTGCAGAAACCTATGAATCTCCTTTCATCTTTAATGCATGTATTCATCAGTACATATGCACTGTATGTGACCAGATGGCTTGTGTGTGTGTGTGTCTGAGGAGTGTCATTTCCACTCGCTCGCTCTGTTTCTGTCTCGTCACAAAAAAAAAAAAAGAATATGATCACTTCAGCCGAAGAATACTAAGTGTTGAGTATCGTGTGTGGGGGGAAAGGATTTGAATTGCAAAGAGGCAGGAATTATAAATAAGAAGTGACAGTGACACTGGCAGGGAATGGCTTGAATGCTTGAAACATTTGGATTTGTAATTACATCTCCTTTGCAATTCAAATCATTTCTCTTGCACAGTCTATGACTTTCTGCCACCTTTTCAGCATTGAGACCCATTAATGTCCATTTCTGGAGTGCTACTTTAGGCTGTTTGCACAGTTTTGGGTCCCAAGGTGTGAAGTCTCATACACTTCACCAGTTTGAAGCCAGGCCTGCAAGGAAGTTATTGATTTGCAGCAACTACCAGTATCAGATTGAAATGGACCTTGCGCTGCCTGTGAGCGCTAATTCTCCTCCCACTCACCTGAATCTGATTTTCAGTGTTTCTCATGCCAGTGTGGTTGAGCAGTACAATGTAGAAATGATTCCTTTTGAATAAACATGACTCACCGGTATGTAATTTATTAATAATATAATACATGATAACATTCAAAGTAAGAGGATTAACATTCAACTCTGTTGCTTTCTGAAGCTTTTAACTTTTAACTAATTGTTTTAGATTTTTAGGATGCAAATGTACTCTTTGACCCGACAGGTGGCTGTTTTCAACGAGGGAAAAGACTGATAAATGGATTCACACCCACAATATGCCAACAGCAAAATGTTAGTGACATACCGAGCAAAGCAAAAACGCTCAATATTTTTGCAGAGGCCAAAGCAGGCCTAAAAGTAGTTGAAAACATTTACCCAATAACCTTTGCCAAAACCTTAATTTGTTAGGTATGCTTTTTGGTTCGTCAATTAGCCCATCGTGATAACTGAACCTTGACTGAAGAGATTAAAATATCATCGTCTTCCTGTCCTGAAAGTAGCTGCCTGGCAACCAATTTATCTGCATATAGAGCTGCCTCATAATGGCAAAAACATCAAAATATGAGCATAAACTTTAAAGGTAGTTGAAGAAACACCTTTATGGCTTGTTATGCTGGAAGTTACCGTAATTTCCGGACTATAAGCCGCTACTTTTTGCACAAGCTTTGAACCCTGGGGCTTATAGTGTGGTGCGGCTTTTCTAAGGATTTTTTATGATTTTTGTGACATCGTAAGAGGATTTGTTTTGGTTTGTTCCACTGTTGTACAGCACCATTTTGCCTGGAGGAAAGGTATGTGATCAGACACACAGTCACGGGGGAAAAGAGTGATATGTTGGTCACATGTCCGTCCACCAGCCAAAGTAGTGCTGTACGAATTAGCGCGAAAAAGAGACTAGATTAGCAAGCTGGCTCTCGCTGGCCCTTGAAAATCTGGGGGAGCTTTTAGTCCGGTGCAGCTAATGTATGAACAAAATAGGATTTTTTCGTAATTTCAAATTGTGCTGCTAATATCTAGGTGCGCCTTGTAGGCCAGAAATGAGGATTATCATCCCTCCAAATGCTGTCAAATTATATGAAATTATTACATTTATCAAAAGTATCAAAAGTCTGGTTATGAAAATCCACACAACCTACTCTGGTTAGTTTACACAACATCTTGTCTGAACAACACATTAGTCCCATTGAACATAGTGTAGTCTGGCTATTTTCATGCCAGACTATATGAGAGGCAGTTTCACTGTGTGTGTATTGCAAATGTACTTCTTGCACTGGGTGCATATATATTGTGTTTTTCTGTCCATCTTGGGTCCACACACTTCACAGCGCTCCTTTTTTGCCAGCCACAATCTATGTGAAGGAGCTTTACTAACACTTTACTCCTCTTTCTCAGAAACATAAATTATTATATTGCACCGGCATCAAACACTTACCTCAGGGTCTGCAGATGATGGTTCTTTAATTTGGCAGGATGTGGCACCATCATCGTCCTTCTGAATCCTCCTCACAATGGCTGCACAGACTGGGGGTCTTGGCAGATGTTTCCTTTTTCCAATTTGAGGTCTCACCAGTGTTTTCCTCAATTCCCCAAGAAAGAGACGCATCTTCTGCAGCTTTCCACTATTCCACTCCAAATGACAAAGACGTTATACACGGAGATATCCAACATGTCAAAAAATATCATCAGAGGCCATCATAGGGTCTTCCTTTTGCAGCTGTAAGTAGTCACCAACTTATCGAGGTTGTCCATCCCTCCTTTATAAGGGTTATAATTATAAGGGTTAGAGCAGAACGCCCATCAGCATGACCTTTGCTGAGGTCACGCTGATCGCAACAAAGAATCTAACTTGCACTTGCATAAGTTTTGACTGTACTCAGTGGCACCTCAGGCTTCTGTCTGCAGCTGTGTCAATATGAAGCAAGCTGCTGTTGCAGATGAGTGCTTTCAGCAAACTCACCCTAGAAGAAAATTTCTGGAAAAATAAATGGTTTACCTAGTTCGAGACAGAAACTGAGGATAATGTATGAAGGCATATAATGCCATTCGTCATTGTTTACGAGACATGTCCTCCCCCCAAATCAAGATCTGATAAGTCAGTCCTGACCTACAGGATATTTTATCACAGCCACTCGAGCTGGTTGATGCTTATGATGATACATGCCTGTTGGTATTTCATATTCCTCATCATTACACTGGCCTTACACGCCATCATTTATGAGATATTACCAGTTTAAGCTGCAAGAGAGCGGATGCCTGTATTCAAAGCCAACTCTGATATAACAAGATCTGACAAGATCTGATAAGATATATATATATATATATATGCATTGTGTACACATATACATACACACCTATATTCAAAAATCCATGCTTCTCCCCATATTTCTTTCTTTTCCAGAGTCCCTCATTAGTAACTGATGTTACACTTGCATCACATACATAGACTCCCTCACTCCACAGCTGCAGCTGACAGGCCAGCGGCCTGTGTCATTGTCATCATTGCAGTTCATGGCAGGCCACTTCAGTGTGTGATGAGTGTAAATCCTGCATCAGCGCTGACTCCTCTCCCGGGCCTGCCACTGCTGGCATACAGTGTCACTCCTCATCATCTCCCCAGACGGACAGCTCACCACTTTTCCTTGTCCCACTGCCATTCACCAACTGCCTGGCAGCTTTTAGTCTGACCCCCCCTCCCCCTCCCCCCTCGCCGTTGGTGTACAGGGATAGTAACTAATTACTCCAGTGAAATTACCTTTTGTCTGTGTGTGTGTTAATCCTTCTGACCTGCTGTGGGCGAAGCTAAGGACTATCATTGATCTTGGAATAATGTGATGCTGAATTAAGTTTGATTAAAAAAAAAAAAAAAGGTCAAACCTTAACCTAATGTTCACATTCATGTGGCCTCATCAGCTACCATCATGCATCAAAATAGTAGTTTTAAATTGAAAATAAAAATCAACTTTGCTATTGCTTAGATGTTTCACAAACATCAGGGTAGACTGAACACATCTTAGATGTATGGCATCATCTGAGGGGTGGGACATATATGTTATGTTACACTTATTCTACGAGTGGACATCGTCTATTTTAATAGCATGCCTGAAGGTATGGCACTGTTTGTCTGTCCATCATTTCACTCCACACTAAACTAGTTGATGGCTTAATATGAAAGTGGGTACAGCCACCCATGGCTTCCAGAGGTTAAAGTCTAATGGGTTTTGTGATCCCCATAACTTTCCATCTGCTGACAGGTCAAAATGCCTGTAAAATATCTCAGTTCTCCAGGATGGATCGGAGCAAAAACTAGCACAAACATTCATAGTTCCCATAGCATGCATCTAAATGACTTTGGGTACCCTTTGATTTTCACCTTTCCCTCTAGTGCCATTACTTTGACATTACTATTTCTCTGATAAAATATCTCCTCACCACGACTTCACTGCCATGAAATTTCATACAGAACAGACATTCACGGCCCCCTCAGGATGACTTTGTATTAACTTTTGCGATCCCTCACTTTCAGTTTATCAGTTACTGGCGTGCACTTCAGTGTTTACACTCCTTAATGTAAATTCATACCATTGGTGTTTTCCCGCTGAGCATATGGCAGCATTCAATGCACTTCAAGTATGCACAATGTGTATATATAACAAGGAAAATGATGACCGGGGTGATCCTGTCTATGCTAACACTGACGCTCAGTGCTGGCCTTTAATAGTTTTCAATAGTTTTTCTGCCCAAGCTCATTTCTAGTCACAAAGAAGAGGAGACGCAATTACTGCTGATGCCTGCTAGTTTCCTAGCAAATCGTAGCAGCTTTTCATTGATGTTAAATGTGATGTGCTGTTGTTATATCATTTTAATTTGTCATTATCACTGTGGAGCAATTTTATATTATTGAGAATTGGGGGCTTAACAACTTGCAAAAAGAACTGTAGCTAGCACAACAATCAGCACTGTCTCAAAATACATGTTTCACACAGACGTGCAGACGTGAAGTGACAATTTCCCTTTGGGAGGGGGTGGGGGTGGGGTGGGGTTATGGTCAAATATCAAGCAGAAACAATGTCGGAAAATGTTAACCTGCAAAAAATAGGTTAACTATGTCATCGCAAGCATGTGAGATTTCTGAGCATTTAATCCACAGCTGTCTTTGATTCCCTACCTCTAAAAGCTGATTGTAGAGATACACACTGGAAGTAATTCTTCTCAATATGGCAACCAGGAACCATAGAAAGTGAATGACATTTAAAGCACATTATTCATAGATTGGTAATAGTCCGCAGAAATAATCACCGGTGACTGCAGAAGATAGTGCAGGACAGTTTTGTTTGGTATATGTGCTGGTAGTAAAAAGTCTAGAGGGTTATGTAGGTATCTGGAGTTTGGAATGTGTGCAAGTCATCAGCCCTCAGCTTCAAAACAGTGCACAACAAAGCTTTACAGACGTATCTGTAATCACAGCTAGTTTCTATATAAGGGTTTCTAAAGATTTCATTTTTCTTCTTCTTTTTTGATAATGAAGATTTCAATTTCGACTTACCAACCAAGTGTAATAATGTTAGAAAGTCTGTTATGTTCAGCAAGCATTGTATCTGGAGAAGACGAAACATTGTAATTCACCTCCTCTGCCTTTGCTATTGGTCTTAAGACAGAATTAGTGCACATTATTAACACTGTATACTAGTCACTTTGTGTTAAGGCCTTTACTTCTCTTTCATATACCTATCTTGCCTCAGTGATTTTTCAGACTGTACTATCTGATTTCCCAAAAGAGCCTTTGTGCAAACCACCTTCATTTTATTGTGAGCTCATGGTGTCAGTGCTCAGATGTTTCATGGAAACCAGGTCGCTGAATTCTCTAAGGAATGCACACACACACCTACACACACACACACACACACACACGTATTCACACATACCTACACATGGTTTAAGGAGCCTATTTTAATGGGAATTCATCAAGCACTTATTTTTAGTTGAGGGCAGTCACTTTAGTGGTAACGCAGCATAGTACCTGCTGCCAGCTCACAGCAGTAGGACTCCTTTATCCATATTGCAGAGCAGGATGTTTGTGGGAATCTCTCAAAAGATAATTGATTATTCTCCATCTGTTACTGAAGTCTTATCACAGGAATCTGTGGTAATCCAGACTGTAATGCAGTGTTTTGGGACTCATACTGAGTCAGCCAAAGATAAATGTTCAGTAAAACTTAAAACTTTCTCTTTTCAAAAAGGAACTGTCTCTCTATTGTTCACATTTGCGATCTATGTCTTGGCTGTTGAATGGATTTAGATATTTTTCCATGTGTATAATGCAGTGCTCTAAAATATATTCAAATTTGTTTTAGCTGCAACTTGAATTTGTAAATTTAGCATTAGTCGATGTTAACCAATTTGACTTTTTTTTCCAGCTGCACGAATGTTACAGAGACACTCCATCCATAATGATTCACTCACAGTCTAGTATTTTATGTCTCCACTGTTTGTTTAATTTATCATGCATTGCCATGAACTAAATGACCAGGTATGTACTGGTCTACTGCCAAAGTGCTTCAGAAATACATTTAAACAAACTGACACTGATGCTTAAAAGTACAGGTTGGATCTAATTTTCATGATACACTACTAGGTCAGTTTTAAGAGCAAATCGTCTTCACTGAAACCACGTTAAACTACAGATTTCCAGAAATGGTCCATGTAAGGGTACCTGCTAATTTTCACAGTCACTCTTTCAAAGCTGTTTTGATTACACTTGAAGAAGTTGGAACAGTATGAAATCCAATTGTAAAAATTCAAATTTGTCATATTACCTGTAGATGAGTTTTGATTCTTTGCTCTGGCTGTGGATTTGACCTTAAATGCTAAAATGGCCTGCATTTTGTATAGCGCTTTACTTAGTCCCTAAGGACCCCAAAGCGCTTTACACTACAATCAGTCATTCACCCATTCACACACACATTCACACAAACATTGGTTTCCTACAGTGAGACGGCACTGCCTCAGAATAAATTAGTCTTTTTGTAATGGTAATGGTATTTAATGAGTAGGGATGGAAATGGGATTTGATAAGAATTTAACAATTCCAACTCCATTGTCGATGTGACTCATCCATTTGATTCCTTATTGATTCTCTTATCGATTCTCGTTGGATCCTCATCGACTCCACTTTGAGAGTCACCACCATCTCTAAGCAGCATATCAGAGACATTACACTGATGCAAATTAACTGCATGCTCATGTTTGTGCATGTTGGAGGCATTTCCCTTCTTTGTTGTGATCAGTGTTGGGGTCATTACTCATAATAAGTAATAAAGTTGCTATTATATTAAGTAACCATAGACACAAGAGAAGACATAAGCATCACAGCTATCTAAACAGTGTACACACTTTATATATTTATGTATAGAGAGAGAGAGCAAGAGATACGCGCCTTGGAAACGGAGCCAATTAGCTTTATCAAGATCTGGATGTTGTTCCCCACGAGGACTGTATCAGAAACAGTCTTTTGTAACTCAGTCAGTAGCTGTCTTTTTTTAAATATATTATCGGAAAAACAAACTGAGAGTTATGAGTGACACAAAAAGCATGAAAAACAATCTGTTAGAGGAAGTCGCACAGGATCCCTCCAGCTGTGGTCTGATCGATTCAGCATTAAAGAGGTCTTATAAAGAGGATTAACCAGGGGGATGAGCTGGTGATATGTTAATTTTGTTGTTTTCTTTTTAAAGATTGTTCAGTTTATTGCACTTAAAAACACATGTAAGTGCGATAAAACTTGCCTCTTCACAGAAAGAATATGTATAACTTCAGTTACAGTTCATGTAACGTGGGTGTTTTACCAAAGCGAGCCAAGAAGTGGGCTTTAAAACCTGAATTTTCAGCACCTGCGAGCACGGAGTAATTGAGTCATTAGTTTTGATCAAGGACCCTATCAGCCTCTTGCAGATATATTACGGCCATTTTGTAAAAAAGTAAAGACTAAGTTAAATTCTCTTGGTTTTATTCTTTAAATCTGTTTCCCTTGAGGTTACTAAGTAGAAAAAAATCCCTCGCGCTGACGGAAATTAAGAAGCACTTTGAATTGAACTAAAAAGGAAATGGAATCAAACATAACTGACTGCAACTGAGTGCAGCTAATAAAAAGAATTATCAAATTAAAATGTTTTTAATCACACTCCCTCTAATTCTGCATTGTTCCATATAATCCATGACCTTCCAGCCACAATCAAACGGCAGTGTTACCTTATTCACTCAACCCTTCACATCGGCACTAAATCCCATTGATATGTACAAGGAAGCATCGATTACATTTTGTCTTTTCGTTTAATCCCGCCGGGTACACGAGCCGTTAATGTTTAAATCAAAATCAATACATAACTTAATCATTCAAACTCGTTTCTAATTTGTTTGTCACAATCGATTGCTTTGGCCTGAGCGTGCTGTCTGCCCCTCTCCCCGTCAATTCAGGTGTGATGTGAGCAGACTGTAGCTGCTGGATCGGGGGGATAGCGGGGGGTTTATGACCAGCCCTGCTGACATTATGATCTATCAAATGTTATGACCTTGGGGATATTAAGTAGAACTAATAAAGAAGCAGCACAAGTAGAAATGAAATGACAGGACTGATTTCTCATTCCACGCACAGTGCTTGTTCAGGGGGAATATAATTAGAGCATGGGTGATCCTCTACACAGGTACATTTATATTATGAAAATATAATTTTGAACACATTCTTCCACGTGCAGTAGTGCAGCTGCTATAAAGTCTCAATCTCATATATAATACATGCATTCTCTTTGTAGTCCTAGCTCTGGATAGACTAAATCTGCTTGATGACTGAAGTGGCACCCATAGGAGCGCTTAAAAACCACTGCAGGAGTGATATCAAAGAAATTGTTCGGTTGCTCAAACAGACTGGTTGATTCAGATTCTAGTCAAAATCGTTGACATTAACTAGTAATTTGTAAGCGTTGAAGAGAATGGAATATTGAATTGGCAGATACAGTAATTTGCCCCGAATGAAAAGTCTTTTATAATAAGTTACTACAATTATCCTCGATTCTTAGAATAGCAGCTGACTTTAAAAACTACAACTACACAGCATCCCGACAGCAGATGAAACGAATGTGATATCATACAGCATAACGTCTCATATAAAAGTCTGCGTTTTTATCGACTGCATTGATCCTTTCGTGGTTGCCGTGAGAAAATACTGTGTCGGCAACGATTAACCGACGAGAACCGGTTAATCCTCTGAGTAATGCTACTCAGAGGACACAACAGCAGGTTTTTTTCATCTCATGTACTTGCCACGTGTCAAGCTAATTTCAAACTCATCCTTTATTAGTTCCCCTTGAAACAAATTAAATGAAAACCTGCCTACGTCGTTCATATTCACGGATGTCAAGGTATTTTCCTCCAGCAGCTTTGGGAATCAAAAAAACCAAACTGCCATGTCAGTGTTTTGAAGGTTTTGAGGGCTTTAAGTGTACTAAGTTAGAAAAACAGGAAGAAATAGTCACCTCTCTAAAAGTGGCTTACTATTATAAAAATAAACGAATTGCTGTCAAGGTAACTCCAATTGCGACTCTAACTTCAAATTTGGTTATTTGGAGACTTTAATTAAATGATTACATCTTGTGCCATTTAAGAAAGGCCTATCAGGATATGACGTCATCAAAATCTATTCCTAAGCAGTCTGGATAAACTCAGAAATACACTTGAATAGAAAGCTCTTTCTTCAATAGCTGACACTGCTGAATTCGAGACGATCGCTTGTTAGTGATAGTGACACATACTGCCTGCTCAACTCTGACCCCGTCTTCTACCAACTTCATTTCCCCCTCTGAGATATGTAGAGGTCTGTCTGAGAACAAGGTGGAAGTAATTTCCTTGGAATATGGTCATAAATCTAGCCAAGCACCGAAGCTTTCTGAAGAATGCAGAGTTTATCGGTAAAATAGGGACTGATCGTTTATCTTAACTTCAACAGTACACACCGCACACTGTGATGAGGCTGATCGGGTTAGAACTCACAGCAGATTTAAACACTATCATCATCAAGAAATCAGGAAGAAAGTCATTAACCAGCATTGCAGTGATTTGCTTGGTATATTCACACTGTTGCTCTTTATTGAGATATGAGCCCGTTGTGCCAAAATGTGAACGTATATGCCCTGAACTTTACCTTCACAAAATATATTCAGTGTCTTAAGTTCCTTTGATATATTTCTCTTTCTAAAGGATTTTCATAATAATAAAAAGTTTCATCTTCTTGAAACACTCCAACAACTTAACCAGCAGTACGAGTGCAGTTAGTGGTGTACCATCTTAGGAAGTCTCTTTCAAACTTCATGGGAAATGTGTTGAAAGAACTATTATTATAATATTGACAAAGCAACATTTAAACCAAAGTTTGTGATATTTTCTGTTTTCTATTGAGTTTCCTCAACAGAAAAGAAAAAGAGAGACAAAAAATAAAAACCAAAACCAAATTATCTTTCTAAAGATTTTGCCTTTGTAATCCAGGTTATTTTCTAAAGTCTGAGATTTCTGATCATTTGGCAGTCGTGCCACAAGAGTAGTGACTCTTGTGGCGTGGCTCCCAAAGACGAGCTGGCTCTTTTAGACGAGCAGGTTGACGTTCAGAAAAATCAAACGCCTCATCGTGGATGGGCTGATGTGGTTTCTCCTCTTTGTTAGTATCTGCTTCTTCTTTAAACTGCAGCCAGATGCTGCTTCGTTTACAGGTGTGTCATATTTATGTGTTTTTGTGACGCCCTTGCACTCTCCTCCTCACCGCTGTCTACCATCTCACTGATTGAGGGGTAATGATGTGCGGAGCGATCCTGAATTATCGATACTTCCATTACCAGCATTTCATGTTGCAGGATCGATTCCCATGTGAACATATCAATATCTAATTTGATTAAACTTTTATAATTTTTTTATTTTTAATCCTAAATCTGACATACAGACAAAATTAAACTCAGCAATTAGCGGGATTGTCAACCCTGTTTATAGGAGCTACAATCGCCTTATGCCTCTCACTCATGTGTATGGTATGGCTCCACAGAAGTGTGAGCCAATGAGAAACCCAAGGCACAAAACACGCAATCTTGACTTTGTTCACAGATCATAATCACGTTTACGTTGAGCATAGAAATTATGCCGTGTGCGATTAATTTGGGAAGACGGTTAAATATTGTAGTAACACAACAAACCTTGTTAAAAAACAGCGGGGAGCCGACTCTCACTCGATGGGAGTTGGCTCTTCTGATTCACTAGAGCCTATGCTTTTGCGCTCGACACATCACTACCGTTGACTATACCGCCTAGTCCAGCTCTAGATTTTTCGTTTTCCTCCCGTCGATCTGATGACAAGCATGCTGTTCTCGTGCCCTCTGCGAGCTGGAAGTTTGGGAACAAACTTGACTCGCTGTAGATACATTTATCAAACATTTGTACTTGAAACTGATGTATTAATGTGTTGTTAGAGAGAAAGTCATGTGTGCACGTTGTAACGGCAGTCTGGCGAGGAATGGAGCGGCTGCTAGGCTCGACAGGCAGGTGGTGTGGAGAGTAGCCGGATAACTCTAGACCAGGCAGTTAGAATGAGCAACAGATCCTTTATTTGTTAACAGGACCATACAAGCCAGGCGTCTCCGTCACCGGTCCGTTACAACAGGAATGAGTAATACAGGAACAAACAGCCCAAATGGCTGTTACTACACTCACACACACTGTCCCAACTACTACAATAATAGGACAACACCCCCTAGCGGTCTATGCCACAATATGAGTTGTTACAACCTAATCCGACAGGCACTACACTACAATCAGTCATTCACCCATTGGTGATGGCAAGCCACATTGTGGCTTCATTGTAGCCACAGCTGCCCTGGGGCGCACTGACAGAGGCAGGACATTGGCGCCACCGGGCCCTCTTGCCCAAGGATATTGGAGGAGCCTGGGATCGAACCACCGACCTTCTGGTGAGGAGGTGACCCGCTCTACCACCTGAGCTACAGCCACCCAAGGAAGAAAGTTAAATGTTGTAGAACGTGTGAATGAGGTTATTAACAGGCTGGATATCTGACAGTTAGCAAGCTAGCAGCTAAGCAAGCCTGGCTACCATCCTAATATGGCGGCCGATACAAGGTCAGTTACCGAGTTGATGTGTTTATGACACATCAAAGAAAATTTGTTTAACAGCATTTCTGTTTTTGGTTTATATTTCTTATTTTTATGATGGTAAGACTGCTAGATGAGCAGTTAGTGACAATGACACTGAGTTAGTGATACTGGAAGTCATGAGCTTTGGTTAATTCCCCTGCACTCACCTCTTGGCTGTAGCTCAGGTGGTAGAGCAGGTCAGCTACTGATTGGAAGTTTAGTGGTTTGATCCCTGGCTCCACTAGTCTGCATGCCAAATATCCTTGGGCAAGATACTAACCCCGAGTTGCTGTGAATGTCAGTTAGCACTAAAGTATAGAATAAAGTGCTTGTATGAATGGGTGTGATTGGGTAAATGAGGCATGCTGAATATAGTGCTTTGAGTACTCCGGGAGAGTAGAAAAGCACTATATAAGAATCAGACCATTTAAATTAAATCTACAGAAAACTCAGATTCTTAAATATAACTACCAACCATCACAAGATATTCAGAAGATAGCTAAGTTTAATTGGAGTAATACCTCCATAAAGTATCTTGGAATCCATATACCTATTGATCTATCCTGCCTAAACGAATGCAATTTTGTCCCACTGACGTCAGGAATTAAGGTAGCTCTACAGCGTTGGTCATTATTGCCAATGAATATGTATAACCGGATAGATATAATAAAAATGAATCTTTTGCCAAAGTTTCTTTATTTGTTTCAGGCGCTGCCTATACACATGCCCTCCAAGCAGTTTAATGATTGGAATAGGATGCTCTCTAATTTTATTTGGGCTAAACAAAAACCGACAATAAAATTTCAGACGC
The DNA here is from genome assembly GCA_015108175.1 of Pelvicachromis taeniatus. NCBI lineage: Eukaryota > Metazoa > Chordata > Actinopteri > Cichliformes > Cichlidae > Pelvicachromis > Pelvicachromis taeniatus. The sequence goes on from VURO01040045.1 coordinate 24,508, forward strand.
TACAATTGCAAAAGGACAAGGGCGGATTCACTCTGCCATGTTTAGAGGACTATTATAAGGCTGCACAATTACGAGTGCTAATTGGATGGTGTGATTCGATGTGTGCGGCTAAGTGGAAGGAGATAGATCAATCCTATTGTGAGACACCACTTCAATCACTTCTTGGAGATAGATTACTTATTAAAAGATATATAGATGCAGACCTATTACCGGTGCTAATGAAAGTGCCCATAGAGATATGGCTGAAGATACTCAAACAGAAGAAAACAGAAAGAAGTGCTCGGATTTTACGATGGCCTGCGTTCGACTCTGATTTCATACCAGCAAATATGGATAAGAGATACAGATAACAGGCTACTGGAAGATTACAGATAAAAACGTACTAAAAGATTACCAACAACTCCAGAGAAGTTTTCACCTGGAGAGACATGATTTCTTTAGGTACTTCCAGTTGAGGCATTCTAGAAATATAAAATTTCTAGAAGAGGAGGATACAGGTTTGGTTAAACTATTTCTTGACTCCTGTAAAGGAAATGTACCAAATAAACAGATATCTAGATTATACAAATGTCTTCAAACATGTAAGAATAATGACACAAATTATATCAAAGCAAGATGGGAAAAAGA
>VURO01040046.1:4217-24808 GCA_015108175.1 Pelvicachromis taeniatus
CCCTGCACCTACACAAACACCTTAATTGTGTTGCTAATCATACATCACATTTGTTCAACCTATTATATTCTACTTATCCACATAAACAAAAAGGATTTCTAACTTTTTCTCTTGGGACATTTTCTTGTATAAAGATTTTGTTTCACTTTTGTTTTTTGTCGTTAAGTTTTCGAATTTCAACTACATGAAAAAGGACAAGAAAAAAAAGGAACAAAATAACAACAGTATCAACGTATCAGGTTTTCTCTGAAGGTGGTATCCAGCCGCCAAGCTGTGTATAAGACATGGATGGACAGGCACATGCTGGGAAACTCTAAAGGCTTCTGTTGTGAAGCATGCTGTGTGCTTTGTCCCTCTGCAGAGAGTCCCATTGTTTGCCCTTGATACAAACAGATCAGTGTGAGACTCCTGGGATTATTTTTTTGATAAAGAAAAGACATATAGCAAGAACTGTCTGAGACAGATTCTCTTAATCCTAACCTTTGGCACGTCTTTTGATTTTATATGTCTGTACTAGCATGGAAAACGTACGTCCAGTACATATAAAAAAAAAACAGTGAAACGTGATCTTGTGCTGGTTTGATGATACTTTGTGCCATGAATTCGCATACAGTATACAAATAAATTCACATCTAGTGATTGGAGTGGCCATGGACGCCATTTGATGCAATCTTGAGTGGTGATAAAAGCGTACTTGGAATTGTTTGGCAGGATGTATTGCGACATTATCATCAACAGTTGCTTGTTTAAAATAGCCCAATAATCCTTGGCCGTTATTGGACCGGTGTAATTATCAGATCTAATGACTCTCAGGAGATTAGTGCTCATATCATTACAGTACAGGCCATCATGTGAAATAGCTGGCAATGGCCAAGATGGGTTGAAGGCTCTATTTAGCATTCTCTTAAGGTAAGTCTGTTCTCATTTGAGGTGGGAGGATAAAAGAGGGCTCATTAGACTATACCACTTTGCACCATTGCTGCAGGGTTAAGGTTTTGCAGTCCGTCCACTCAGCTGCATTTCTGAATGGCAGCTCGGCATTTAAATTATATCTTTAATGCGACACTATGTGATTTTCACTAAGTGCCCAACAAGTCTACGTTTGACATTTGCAAAGTAATAGTAAACACTCGAATGTCTTATAACCGCTAAAAGCTGTAGCATTAAGTCTGTTGCGTGTGTTCAGGGGTTTGTTTGATTGGCCAATATTTCAACTTTCTATTTGTAAAAGGAAGACTGTTTTATTCATTCTTTGAAGTGACACATATTCTCACGTTCAAAAAAAAGTTTGATATTGTTGGGACAGGTAAATGCTTTCAAATAAATCACAGGGCTAAACAGTAATACCATTATGATAACTTACAGTTGAATGTAAAGTCATTCAGATTAGTTTAGGCTTAGACAGTGGGATCAGGCGGGTGAGCTACTTTGGCTTTATCTGAAGATAAAAAAATAAAAAATTCCATCTACCAACATGTCTAAAACTCGCTTTTGAATACATCCTTTTAAGAACACGTGTACTTGGTTCTTTTTTGTGGGTTAGAAGCTGAATTATTTCTGGGGTAGGAGACATGATTTCCTGAAAATGTTGTTGCTGTGAGGCAGGACGACCAACAAAAAAAGAGATGAAATGCTTTAATTAGTAAGCTTTATGCATTCAAAGCACAAAGCCACAATAGAGAAAAGAGGAAAGTTTCCACATTGTTTAAACTCTGAAGTGCTTCTTCCAATTTGGTAACTTCAACCCAAAACGTCACACTAGCCCCAGCAGCTTAAAATAGATTTGTGTGGGGTTTTGTATTTGTTTGTTTGTTCTTCCATTTCTCTTTTTCTTTATTACTTTAGAACGCAGCCAGACAGTTTTCTTCTGCTTTCAGTCTTTATGCTTCGCTTAGCGACCCAGCTGCTCATTGTAGCTTTATATTTAACAGACAGCTACGAGAGTGACATTGATCATCTAATCTGACTCACAGCAAGCGAGCGAATAAATGTATTTTCCAGAATGTCAAACTTTTGCTTTATTACTGTGTCCACGAAATCTTGATATGTGTAACAGTGGTTTAACAACTAAATATCAAATTCTCTCTTCAGTTTGTTTTCCAGCTTATTTTTTGTACTGATGTTCCCTGAATATAGGGATTTACTATTTAGCCTACCACGTTACTTACTTATAGTGAAAGCTGTTATACAACACCAGACTTCCAGCTTTAAACCTCATGGGTGCTAAAAAAGAAAGTTATCTCATGACTCTGCAGATGTTTGACAAACTTTAAGTAACTATAGCTCCCATCATCTTGAAATTAATCACGAAAAACCAAAGCATAAGCCCATGAAGCAGATTGCAGAAATCTTACCCTGCAACTTATCCTGCAGTTGTATAAGAGATGCTTTTCACCAAGTTTGGGCTTTTCTTTTGTGCTGTGTGACTAGCCTCCCTTACAGTCTGTTGCTCTGTGTCTCGCAATTAAATCAAGCTCATCCTCGTGCACCGTGGGCAATTCAGGGTAAGGATGAAAATCCAACTCATCCCACTGCTATGCCAACTGCACTCACACATCTAGCCTCAAAACCTGGAACACGCTCCTTCAGAGTTCCCCAGTCTGTTAGCATGACAATAGTGCAGTCAAATCTCTCAGCACAAGAAACAAGCAGCCACTAACAAAACTGGGGTTTCATGAGACCTTCAGTTCACTGAGTCGGGTTTCAGAAACATCAAGCTCAGCCCCAGAGTCTCAAAATATCTGTCCTAAAGCCCCAAACTCATCACAAGGAGGCGATAAGAGGTTTTACTCTGCACCTTCTGGCCTAAGATCTTACTGGCTTACTAGCTCTTGGATCTATGATTATGATTCAGAAAGTGACATCACACCAATACTGATACCAGTCCCTGTGCAGCTACATTTAATTTTTTTTATTCATATGCCTAATTGCTGCCGTATTGATGCCATTTTCTCCCCTCATGTGGCCTCCAGTGTAAGTTAAAGGCACGTTTTTAATTTTCCAAACCAGGAAACATACATTCTCTACAGGTATTTGTTGAAGGGAGCATGATAGCCACAGCTTTTTTTTCTTCCTTCATACCAAGTAGAACATGAATATTGGGTTGTTGTAAGATCTGTATGCAAATCAAGTAAATATTAATTTTGGCTCATAATTTAGTTTCCACAAAAACGACTCCCTTGGCATATCTAAAGTGAACATTTGTTACAGAGTATACTTGCTTTGTTAGTGTAAGTTGCAGGATCCATCTGGCAGTGTTGGAGGAATTAGTCACAGACAGAAGAACTGGGGATCAGTGGAAAGGATGTAGGCAACCTGAAGAGCTCACTGAAGCAATAGTTTGACATTTTGGGACATTTTTGAAAGCTGCTGATGTTTCCATATACGCAAGTATAATGACAGATCAGATTAACTGAGTGGAACTGAAATGCAGTTAGTTTTTTTTTGTTTGTTTGCTCTCTTGCCAAATGTTATCACTATGGGGAAAAATGATTTTTCTAAAGTGGTGCTCCTTTTAAGAAACAGTCCATCACATTGATCTTTTTTTTTTTAGCATGACTGACTCAATAAAATTGACAGCAAACAACATTGTATAATCTTCACCATGTGTTTTATGCACCTGTTCCCACAACTTTTTTTACTCAATTTATTTATAAGTAACTTCTCCATCCGGTCATGGTGACTCTTTATCAAGTTGTGCGACATGCAATGATTTACCAAATACAATTCGAGGAATACTTTGGATTCTTCTAGGACATTATTATGCCAGAATATGATATAAACCAAAGAAATCTGTGCTGTAATGAGAGCTATAAACCTCTTGATCTCCACAACAGTGTCCATAAATCCCAAGAACTTGCTGTTTTTCCATGCAGTTGGGTTTTAAATTTAAAATTAAATGGGGAATGAGCCAATGGGCGGATGAGATGACAGAAACTGCAGACACTTAACTCTTTGGCATAGACATCACTAACAATCTGCCAGATATCAGTAATTAATTACCATGAGCAAGTGGCATGATTTTATCAGTGATGGAAAAAATGGAATTAGAATGGGTTTATCAGCTTCTATTAATGCATTGTCAGGAGCTTCTAATGGGCTGGTGATTATATTATTAATTTTTATTTGGATGGATCGTCGGTGCATTCAGTGGCTTAAAAAATGCACAAAAAAAAAGATCCCCAAAAAGTGTTAACCAACTATTGACGTAGGATAAAATCATTCAGCTTGGCTGACAAAATCAATTTTGCTGTCTTTTTCTAAAACTAGCGCAGGCAGTTGGGTTCTTTGAAAAAATGCAAATGACTTCTCCATTAAAAGCATGAATGTTATTATCTTTATAATTATTTCTTATTCTTGAAACATTAGAGTTGACCTTAACACTTTCCCTTGTTTTTTTTTACTGAAATCCATTAGGTAATTAACATCAATTTTCAGGCACTATTTGGGAAAAGGTACTAATTTATATCAAAATGTCTCTCTAATGTTCCCTTTATTTCTTCTGTTTAGTATCCTGAGAGTTTATAAACAAATAAATTCTTAGAATAATTCAGAAAGGAGGAGAATAATTAACCACCAGGAGATTCAAGCTGAATACATAATATTGGCTGGTACATACCACTGTAAAACAAAGCAAATTAGAAACAGGTTTTTGTGTCAGAGATGCAAAAAAGCAAATAATCCACTCCACCCTCAAACGAAACCTATACAGTAGCCACATACTATTAATCTCCTCCATTCATTTTCACATACTGTACATTTTAACCCCTGAAGGGGTTTGTAAAAATAAGCATACGCAGAATGCAAGAGGTGAGGAATGTTTTCCTTTACTGATGTCAGGAATAGAAATTGCTTTTCAAGCTGTCTTAAGACCTAAACTTGATTTGTTTATCAGTTTCGGTTTATTCTAAGTGCCAGAGACCTTCAGCCTCCTATCTGTTGTCGGAGTGATGCATTTACAAAGCACATATTGCTCCTTTAGATGACTTGTGCTGTATCTCCAGTGATTGTGTGGAGAAAAAAACAGGAAACACAAACAGCCCTCTCTGTGTATCTTCAAACTGAAGCTTTAAGCTCAAATCGAGAAGGGATGCATATGGTGTGCTTGCATACTTACTACCTTTGAGGTTGAGCTTGATAATAGTCATCTATTTCCATCTATAGCAAACCACTGGGGTGAGAAAGCTCCCCCATACTGACATCTGCTGCAGTTATCACTCAGGCAAAAGCATGAAAAACTGAATTATTTAGAGGGATATGAGAAATCTTCTCATGGATTCATTTTATTGTGTTAGCCATCGACGGTCAGCAATCTGTGACAAAAGTCTGTAAATATATGAGCCATTCTGGTTTTATGAGTCAGATTTATTCTCCGATAGGGCGACTTTCATCAAAATGTCAATGTCAAGAGACCCTGACAGTGCCAAGTATTCAGTGGGATTTATTGTTCTGTAAAGTTTTTCTATGCTTTCTTTTATAACTTGAGATCATCTCAAATAGTTCCGTGTCATGACTCATTCGCTGTAAGATGGCATAAGAGAGTAGCTTCTTTGAAACAAAATACACACAACTTTTCAAGTACTCCAAACTGAATCTACAATAGGTAGACTCAGAACTTATGGCAATCTGCTATGATCTCTACGTGCATGAACGTGCCTTCATAGCACTTATTGTGACTACAGAACACTGCCTCACCCTCCCTGAGCTGTATGTACTGTGCATTCTGTCTTGTGGTGGCAATGGGTCACCTTGCAGGTGCAGCTGAGGTATTAAGAGATTAGGGGCAGCAGCTCACCCTGTGGAAAGTTCGGGTCTGCAGTGTGTAGCTGCCTGCCTGGACCATAATTGGCTCTGGTGGCAGTGAGTGCCCTGCCGTTACTGAGCTGAGTGGTGGTCATGGGTCAGCCCCTAACAGCTCCTTGCTGTCATCCTTCCTGTCAGCCTGAAGGTCAGTGCCGTAGGCCAGCATGGCAGGAAGAGCGGGTCTCAGCCACTTACCACGCCGCGTGGACAGGTGTACCACAGCAAGACAGAAAGGTTCAAGGTGGAGGAGAAAAGCCGTAGGAATGAAGTTGAAAAGTTTGGGTTATGTTTGTACATTGCTTCGAACCTCGCCAACCTCCGTCTAAGTTGTTCAAGTCCACAACTCCTGTCTAGCCTGACCGATATGTTTTTAGGTTAGTATCGCAAAGTTGTTACTGCCAACTAACTTTATGGATCTGAGAGCTGAGAGGAGAGCTCACTATGAACCAAGCTGCAGCACGCTGATGGATGTGGACAGAAATGAGAACTAGGAGACTTAACAATTAAAACACAGAGAGAAAAATGTGACTGAATCCATGATAGAGCTTGAGCCTGGGGCTAGGACAGAAGAAGGAGAAGAGGAGGGGGGGAAGAAAACTGGCAGATTTCAGATGATTCACAGTTTTCTGTGCAAGAGGCCTCTGTGTAATAGCAGAGAAACAGAACTTGGAAGAACAAGACAGAGAGAAACAGTGCTCTGGGGTGGAAAAGCTTTCCCAAAAGGACAGCGCATCACAAAATGCTGCTGAATAAAATTGTGCATCTAATAAGGAAAAGTAATTAAATTTTCCTCTAAGACTTCTTGTGTCACAGACAAAATTCATCCTGCTGTTCTCTACTCTAGAAAGAGGTGCGCAGTGAAGCTAGAAGGGTTGAATACGATCTAGTTCTTTTCATTTTGCTTTGTTTTGTGTAAGATGAGGCCTTTTTGAACTGTGTTTATTTAAATGGTGTGCTGGCATTCCTCGCATCCTTACAATATCATTCATTTGGAAGCAAAGGTGAACATAGCTGTTACAAATGAGATTTTTTTTCCTTCTATATCACACCTTTGCATTTAACTTTCCCTGCCATATGTTAATATGCTCACTCTTGATATGTTCAGAAACTCTTCTCCCATTTGCACAGCTAATACCAAAGAAACTGTGTTTTCATTCAAGCACGACTTAATCATAGAAAGGCATCAACATTTTCACTGGACGAAGACATTTATTGAACATTTGGAATGAATAAGGTCACTAAATGTGCACAAACAACAGAAATGTTTGTAAAAACAGTCTATTTCAAATGTATTTTGTCATCTGGACATAATTAGCAAACATCTCATTTCACATGGAAGTCTATAAAATTCAGTCATATAAATTAGTTTTCATAGAGAACTATTAAGAACATCAGCAAAGTGTGTATTAAAAAACATTGAGCCAAAGTGAGAATAACATTAGCTTGATCTTTATGCGTATCAAAACATAAATCAAGAACACATTTCCAATAAAGGCAAATAGCACAAAAATCCCTTGATTTTAAAAAGATCAAGGAAAACCTAAGTACAAACAGCTGGTTAGTACCAAAAATTACTGGTACCAATGAAGGAAAGCCACAAATTCTACCATTTTTATATTATTCTTCTTTTCAAAGGATTAGTGTTCAGCTTGCTTTGAGATGAGAAGATTGATGCCATTTTCATTCCTTTGCATTAAATATAGAGCTGGAGCCTTTGAGCCATTAAAAAAGTTTCACTCTGTCTAAAGTGGAAAACACACTTAAAACAATAACTTATATGTCTGCCCAGAAATTTCATGCAAAATCCTTTGCACTATAATCTTGGTTGGCCAGCAATCAAACACTCACTGGCCACTTCAATAGGTACACTCAGTTCAAACCAAGCAAAGTTGATTTAAGTACCGTATATCTTCCAATAGTAGCCCAGGCGCTTATTAAAAAAAATATTCGGCTGGCCCGGCATTTAAAAGAGACCGGCGGTTATTGGAGACTGGCTTTTATTCCCTTTTAGGAATTGTCGCGGAAGCGAGCGGGAAAGAGGACCCAGGCGCGGTTTTTAGACTGAGGTGAGTTTACTTACAGTGCTCCAAAATGTATTCCAACAGTTCACAAATAATGCAGTTCCCAATTTTGCTCCTCCTTTGCTCCCGAGTGTCTCCTTGTCTGTGGTAGCCCAGTGCACAAGTGGTGCTCACCGAAACTTCTCTCCGCCCGACTCTCTAGGAGAGGACGTAAAAGACCAGAAAATCACAGTTAGCAGGTTCGCTAGCCGAACCTGCTAACTGTGATTAGCAGGTTCCAGTTCAGTGTAATAATCCCACAACGATGGTCGCTGCATTCAGCTTAAATGCCGCTGGTCATAGATGACGGCTGGTTGGAAACAGCTGGCTAAGTGATGAGACGCGGGAGGACTGACAGTGCAGAGGGGGTTTTTTTTGTTTTGTTTTTTTGAGCGAGGTTCCAGTCACACTCCATATCAGTTTTTCAGACTTCTGGGTCGAAGGTCACCCGGCTACTATTTGTCGTGACATGTTTTCAAACCGGAGTTTATTAGAAATCGGCGTTTAAGAGACAGGTTACTAATAGAAGATATACGGTAGGTACACTATGCTACCAGATTGGGCTCTCTTCTGTACTCAGAAATTCTTAATTTTATATATGCAACAAGGTCCTTAAAATATTCCTCAGAGATTTTACTCCATCCTGACATGATAGCGTGACACAATTGCTGCAGATTTGTCAGCTGCACATCCACATATCCCCTCCATCTCAAAGGTTATTGTTGTGTTCAAGAACCAGTTTGAGATGGTATTGCTGATTGCTGATATTGATATATTAATGATATTGATATAAGTTGCCATTCAGTTGTTTGCTAACTGCTAATAAAATTTAAAAAGAAGAAGAAGAAGAAGAAGAAGAAGAAGAAGACAGACCTCGGGACTTCCGGGTTGAAGGTCGCCCGGCTACTATTTATCGTGACATGTTTTCAAACCGACGTTTATTACAAACCGGCATTTAAAAGAGACAGGCTTCTAATGGAAGATATACGGTAACTTTAAACTTGGCATAGTTGTTGGTAGTTCACAAGCATCTTTATGGTTTGCCTTGTTGATGCTAGAGGTCAGCGGAGAATGGTCTGTCTGCTTTGGTAACTCAAAAAACCACTTGTTACAGCCAAGGAATGCAGAAGAGAATCTCTGAAAGCACAACGCATTGAATCTTGAAGCAGATGGGTTAAAGAAGCAGAAGACCACACAAGATGTCACTCCAGTCAGCTAAGAACAACAAACAAACTGAGGTTACATTTCTAATAGGCTCACCAAAATTGAACCGAGTCAACTGGTGGTCATCCTCATGTCAACTTAAAGGTCAGTTCTGTAAACCACCAGGAAGGGTCTCAGCCACTTATCACGCCACTTGGACAGGTGTACCAGAGTAGCATGTGAATGAAGGGTTCAAGGTGAATGAGAAAAGCCACACTCCTTCAAACCCCGCCAATCTCCATCCAAGCTGTTGAACTCCAAGACTCCTGTCTAGTCTGACCAATGTGTTTGAGGTTAGCAGAGATTTGGAAAAATGTTACATCAACTAATGAGGCTAAATTTCTGCTACAATATTAAGATGGAAGGATCAGAATTTAGAAGAAAAAACATGAAAGCATGTATACATCCTGCTTTGCAAACAACAGTTCAGGCTTGAGCAGTGGTGTAGTCATGTGAGGGATATTTTCTTGGCACACGTTGCCCTCCTTAGTACCAACAGAGCACTGTTTAAACTCCACAGCTTATTGGAGTATTGTTGCCGAGCATGTTCATCCCTTTATGACCACAATGTGCCCACATGGCTGAGATAATACGACATGTCACAAAGCTCAAATCGTCTCATGTTTCTTGAACATGAGTTCGCGGTACTCAAATTTCCTCCCCAGTCATCAGATCGCAATCCGATAGAGCACCTTTGGGATGTGGATCCACATCATGGAGCTGATAAATCTGCAGCAACTGTGTGATGTTATCAGGTCAACATGGAGGAAAATCTCTGAGGAATGTATCCAGCACCTTGTTGAATCTATGCCACTAATAATTAAAACAGGTCTGTAGGAAAAAGGGGAGTCCATCTCACTACTAGCACATTGCATCAACAATAATGAAGTGTGACAATGAGAGTTATTTCAGATTATTATAAATGTCTAAATATTTAGAAATTTGCTTCAGTTTTTTTCTGCATTTTACATCTGTTAAATTTGTGTTTGTTATCTTTATATAGTTCCTGTTTTACTTTAATAGTCAGTAGTGTACTGTTTGTCAGCGTCTCGCCATTGATTAGTTTCAGCTGCACCTTGTTTTCCCCAGCTGTGTCGCATTCCCCTGATTAGCCCTCAGCATGTTCGTGTACATAAAGGCCTGCCCTTGTCTTCATTCTTTGTCTGAGCATCTGTGATCCTCCTCTGTGTTCTTGTGGATTTCGTTTTGGCTTGCTTTTTGGATTTTGTGTTTCATGTACTTTGTAAATGGCCTCAATAAACATGATTGTGGTTTTTTACTTTCAGTCTGCTTCCTGAGCCTCAGTTTGGGTTCTAAATCCCGACACGTGGCAGTTATTTATTCCTTCTTTCAGTCTGGGGTTTGTTCCATTCACAGATTTTTAGTTGCCAGGTGTAGTAGATGAAATTAGAAATGTCCAGATCAGTCCTAATCAATTCACATAACAGCTGAGGACATATTTAGATAAATGTTGTGACAGTATCTTATGACCTGGTTCTGCTGCATCCACAAATATCAGATATCTGCTCACAGCACAGTTTCGTCTGTCGTGACCGGATCAGACACAAGTTCCACAATAAAATAAAAAAAAAAAAAAAACTGAAGAGAAAGATTAAAGTAATTATACATATCATGGTTCTAGCATATCTTTTCTAGTCTCACATTACATATAGTGAGCAATCATCATTTGTGAGTGGCTCCCTATATACAGGAAATGTTAATATGTTGCACTCAGCTCAGAGATAACTTCGTTCTTACACCCACACCAGCCAAAGTGCAGTATGAGCTCTTTTTACTGGCTCGCACACACACAGACCTGCACGCCAGACAAACTCGGATATATGCACACATACACACATTTTAGTGTGATTTGTGCTGAAACTCTTCATTGTTCTGCATATATATCTGCATTCATACTGAGTGATAATAATTTGGAAATGCTGGAAAACAATTTTGTAGATTAGTAGATATGAATGGAACCAACCTTAAAAATATGGATGTTGGAGAAACAAGGCTTTTTTGTTATCCTTGTATCATAACATCTCATCTAACAGGCCTTCGTGATCTACTTCTCCTCAGCCACTTAACCTGTAGAATAATGATGCAGTTTTCCAAACTCTCGCTTTCCATCTTGCAAGTTTCAAAGTTTTAAAAATACTGTCAAGTACATACGCATCTATCATATCCCCCCCATCAACAGTTTAGGTGCTGAATTAAACATTAACCTGTTGAAGCTGCCTGTTTTTCACATAATATAAATGATCACAATTGGAGATGACATCTTGTGTGCTCTTAACTCCAGCTGCACATAAACAACCCGTTTCACTTTAAGGTTTATACCCTGCCATAAAATCCATACTATCTGTGCAACTTTTTGGGGGGAAATAAACAAGCTCATATAAACAATATGTGTTTACGACTTCACCGTGAACATGCAAATGTGAGATTTGACCTGAGAAGCTAACAACCCACCTTAAACCCAAGAGCAACTAAATAAAATCTGAATGTACCTAAATGCTAGGCTAGGCTATCCGTGTCTGTTTCACAGGTGGACAAGAGACAAATAATGCATATTTTAGGATATTGTTATCTAAATTATGAAAGAGCAAAGTAAAATATTTGTTGTGTTACTTACAAAAACAGGGATTTGTTGGCAGAAGGTCAGAGTAAGACCACACTAACAGAATTGTGTTTCTTACACCAGCAAGTACTCCATTACACTTTGTCCTTATCGCTAATCAGCTCTGTTTTACTTTTTTAAGCACCTCGTGTTGCCCTTCACAAACAGATTGTTTGGTATTATTCTCTTTTGTTCTCATGAGCCGCAAAATTTAATTAATGTTTTTGAAACAACTACAAAATTGAGAACTCGCCCTCCAACCCTCTAATCTGCTTACTAAGTGGTTTCATACATTTCAGACCTTAAATCACCTCCTAAGAGTTATGATTATACCTGATTTAAACACACGCTGCCCTGCGCTGATCTGATGCACACAGTCAAAAGCCACACTCTCGTCTTATTACCTCTTTCGCTCTCACAGCTCTACTCTTTTGATCGAACTATAATTTGGTCCGTCCATCACTTTAGTCCATGCTGAAATCTCTCAAAAACTATTAAGTGGATTGCCATTGAAATTTGCTAGAGACATTCGAGGTCCTTTTGAGGACATTTCTGCTAGAATAAATTCACTAATAAAAAAAAGTATAATTATTCAGTGTAATTATTCTGATAACGACCTGATATTTATGCACAAAATGTGACACTCGTAGTTCCCAGACAAAGCACTCCAATGGATTTAATAGTCCCCAAACTTTGCCTCTGGCATCAACACATTAATATTTTTTTGGAGATGTGTCACCTCATCCAAAAAAAATGCCCACAGCTCGTAAAAATACTACTTTATACTATGCAGACGAGGGTTTTTTTTAAACATCTACTATGCTGATAGAAAACCATTGCTAATTTCTACTACTGATTCCACTACGCAGTTTGTGCATATCTGTAAAAATGTAGGTGGCTTTGACAGAATTTGCTGCTTTGGGAATGAAAAGGTCTGTTGAGATAAACCTTTTTCCAGGAGATTTCATGTTGGCATTCTTTCACACACAGTTAGGCATTCTGGGGTGATGACATGTCTCCCATTGTGCTGGAGGTGCAGGCAAACAGGCGATTGGCATTGAGTCTGCAGGATCAACTGCGTACCACTATTGAAATTTGATTCAATGCCAGTTCATATTTATAGTGAAACGGTTCAGTGGAATGACCTACAAGGACTATCATCTTATAAATAATGAATACAGGATTCATATTTTAAATTCATGAGCCATGAAAAAGGGCCTAAGAGAAGACCACTCTGTGCAAAGGCTTGTTCTACAAAAGTCGTGGGTACCACAGTGGCTGCAAATGACACTTTTGGGAAACACAATCCAGACTAGAGAAAATTTCAATTCATATTTTTTAATCTGTATATGATCAGCGGCCATATACTGTCATATACAACTACAGACGAGTCTTTTGGTACCAATTACTTTAGCTTTGTGTCAGCCTTTCATGGCTTAGACATTTTAAAAGCTGTTTTTTGGAGCTTCTGCCTTCATTTTTCATGATATCTTGTTTCTTGTTATTGCATCACTTCACCATTTACTGTATGCACCAGGTTAAGAAAAAACTGATATACAGTTAGTTTTGCAATCTCAATTGCAACAGCCATTATGCTGCACCTCCAACATCATGGTGGACTTTGCTGTGCAATAGAGCTTCATGAAGCCTTTATTAGACTAGTTACTTTTCTTGCATCAACACCTAAGATAAGCCACCAACAAACACTGGTGTCCTTCATTATTTTCATGAATAACTATCTATATAAAGTATCTATATAAAGACTGTAGAGGCTAACGCACCCTGCAGGTATAACTGACACTTTGGTCTTTTCTTAGTCCTTAAGAAGACTGCTTCACAGGAAGAAGCGAGACAGGTAATTCAAAACTACATGTGCTTGAAAGAGACTGAGATATCACCTGGCTCAGTACCCCCTAGTGAGGGTGAATTCATTAGCTAACAGATCAGTGTATTACTCTGCAGAATACCAAGTCGAAAGTGTGTAAGTCACAGGTTTGTTTTTTCATTTAACATTATCCTAATAGAACAAGGACGTTCATATGTAATTATACGACTACGGAGCGTGGCACTTGCACATTAATTTTTTAAAATAATTTTTAAAAAATAAATAGTGAAAGAAAAATGTGGCAACTGCAAACCGGTCTCTTTTTTTAACATTAAGTGGAACTATCCTCCCTCTGGCAAAAATGAATAAAAACATTTTAAGGACAGACCCAGTCTGTACGGGATGGATTGGCTTTACCCATCTTACAGGAATTACCAATGAGCTTTCATCCAACTTTCTGTGGCTTAATCGCATTACCGAAGTTTTCTCACATTTAAAACGGCCAAAAAAAGTTCGGAATAGTTACGTTATTTGCACTTAATTTGTTGTGCTTTAAAGATCTTGGAACATATTTTTCCAGTCTTAATTATGAGCGATGGCGAACACAACAGATTTTTTTCCAAGGTCTTTTTTGTCTGTACCTTTCTTAGTGGCTTCAATTGAACATAGTGAAATGGGAAAGGTGTTTTTGTGAATCAATGTGTGGATTTGAACATTTCAAGTCATTATCAAATCAAACCACCCACAGGTTTATGTATTGGACTTTAAAAGAAAATATACTGTAACATTTAATAACACACTTTAAGTTAAAGACAACAACAAAAACACATCGTTTATGATCCAACATTTGGATGGCTGAAATATCGGCAGCTGAAACCCGAGGAAAGCTCAAGCAACAAGGTATAACTGTTCGCCCTCTGTTGCTGGGCTACAAGAGAATAAAATGCATTATTAGACAGAACTTAAGAGGCTGCTTGTTTCCAAGGTTATTCTCCTGATCCTATAACCCAGCACTGCATTTTTCTGACTGGTAGACAACAACAAACAACACTGACATTTATGCAAGCTATGTTCAGAGTCTGCTACTTTAATTGTGTTCGGTTATAATGAGAAAGCAATCTAACATTTGCACGAGAGCCCAGCTTTGGATTCTGATTGTAGGTGGTGTGATTTATTTATTTGTTTTACCTCACTACATTAATAAATCTTGCTACATCCATAAATCTGATTTATCACAGGTAGATTTTTTAGGTGCAACAATTATTTGCTTGAGAACAAACCAAAAAAGTTGAGAATCCTTTGCAGCTATATGAGTTACCCAAAACTTTTACCAAAAAAAAAGAAAAACTAACAAAGGTTTTGAGGTTTTTAATTAGTTTTAAATACTGACGTTTTCCAAGTTATCAGGTAGTTGTTGCTTAGCTTTTGTATCTACAGTGCGCTTTACACAACACACATTCGGTTCACTTTAGCAGCCATTTACAAAACTAATTAAAGTGTACTGTCCCACAAAATTTACCGCAAGTTTCAGACTTTCTTGGTTTGTTCAAGCTGCATGAAGGTTGCTACCTTAATTTAAAAGTTTAAGAAACAAACCAGCTAATGCAGCTAATCTGCATTAAGTTGATTAAACAACACGGCATTCATTCTTCACACACTTGGATGTTTGGCATACTCGTCGTGTTTTCTAAGCTGCCTTAAAAAAAACAAAAGAAAGGAAAGAGTGAGGGGAACAAGCGCTAGTCCGGACAGGACGAGAGTTTCCAATTTGCATCTATCATCCAGATGAATCTGCTGTTTCTGCAGATTTAACTGATAGCATGCACAAGAACAGGTGCTGGGTTCACTTTTCAACCTCTAATGTAATTTTCTTAATTAGCTAATTCATGGTTTATGCATAACAAGCCAATCTATCCCTATATATTAATGAGAGACCCAAGTTTGATTTTGTTATCATCTCTCACTGTGTCATAATATGATATTAATGAATGAAAGCTATTAGCCCTGCATTTTAAATCATTGCTTGACAGAGTGAAATGAATGTTTTCCCAAAGAAAATACATTTTCATAACATCATGATCTGAAAATTCGCATTCAGCCTTGCAGCTGCTGAGGAAGAGGATATCTCCTGCCCTCCCCATTTTTTGTGTTTCATTTCAAGATTATGTTTGGGGTGCATAATTATGACACTCATTAAAAGCTCCTATGCTGAAGCGGCGTCAAATGGGGGAAAATATTCTTGGCTGCTGTCCAACTCATTAGAATCCCTGATGACGCTTTATGGGATAAGCTTTTTTTTTTTATTAGCAGTCACTATTTACTACGCAGCAGAATGGAAATATTACTGTAATAACTTATAATTATGTGAGTCCAACTGTTAATTTGAGTCGTGAAGGAGAGGCAGATTGAGAAGTGTGGTTTGTTGTGCCAACAGTCACAGAGGTGAATGGGAATTGTGACAGCTCCAGCCTCGTCAACATGGTCATCTGTTATTTTGGCCCAGACATCAGAGTGCTCGCTGTGAATGTAACAATACACATGGCTCGCAGCTTGGCTGAAAACACAGCTGAGCAGAGTTTCTCAACTTTGGAGTCAGGGACCTTTATGGGGTTATAGATGGGGTAACAAAAGATTTCTGTGACACCTGTATTTTAAATAAAATCTTAAAACAAAAAAAAGCTTCTAAACATTTTCTGAAAGCCCTGATATCACTACACAAAAAGTTGTAATGCTGTTAAAGTCCCTGGAAGACTGGAGGCTGAAAAATGTGATAATGGTCCATAAAAGCTGTTGAAACCCACTAATAGGAGTCATGATGTCAGTAATATCAAGAAATATAAGCTCTGGTCCAAAACCTCAAATCAGCAGTTTGGCAAAGGCATACAGTACAAAGGCTGTAATTGTAGTTTTAATAGGAAACTACTGAAGCTGTACTTTATATGGCCTGTCTTCTCAGTTTATCCTATCCTGTGAAATTTGATCATAATTAGTGTATTAGCAATGTTTAAACAAAAAATATGTTTACAATCATGGTGATGCTGACCTTTGTGTTTGCTCTCTAAGACCAAGTGAACATTTGTACCAAACAAGTTCCCCAGAGGTTCCTTTTAAAATTCATTAAAAACTTTAATTTTATATTGGTGAGCCTCATTAAGAAAGGTTTGTGTGTGCACATCCAGCAACTTAAGCAACTACACTTTACTTGGATGGCTTGGGATGTTATATATGTGCAGTTTTAATATGATAAGTATTTTTATATTTTTAATTCCTTAAATTCTGAAGATGGTGAGTTAAAACAGTGGCGAGTAAAACAGTGTGTGGAGGCTCTAATTCTTTTTTTTTTCCATCCTCCGATGCACCTGTCATTTTTTTCAGGTGTGCAGAGACTTTGACCAAGTTGTTAAATATCACTGTTATCACTAGTACCAGTACCAGCTTCCAGCAGACAATACAACCTTTGTAGAACTAAAAACACAGAAATATTCCTGAAGTTACCTCACTCATCCTCAAATCCTCCTTCAAAGTGCAGGCTGCAGGGGGCACAGTATGTTTATTGTTTGCAATTAAGTTAGTTTTGTTCACAAGGTTGTGATTAGAACTATGATATTGAAGAGCCAGGGCGTGCGCCACAGGCACAGGCAAAGCAAACAGAGCTTTTGGAAGGTGAAAACAGCAGAAATACCAAGGATAAAAGAGAGGTGCCGCCCGGACTGTGACAAACACTTTTTTTTGGTTCAGGCACCTCAAAGGATTGTGTCTAAGGAATAGTTTAACACAAATAAACTATGAGCCATGCTCTCAGTTTGGTAAAGTGGCTGAAAGCAGAGGAAGCGGCTAGCCTGGAATTGCCTGAATGTAAAAAATAAAACAAAACAAAAACAAACTACTAAAGCCCACTTTTTAACACGTTTAATCTTGCTTGTTAATTCCATACAAACACTGACATCCAAACAGAAAAAGTTGAGGTTTTATGGGGGATTATGTTCCAGATGATTTCTTGCAGCTTCACATTTTGAGTCCAGACACAAGTGTTGTATTTCTAATCTAACACTCAGTCAGAAAGAAAATAAGCTTATTCCCCCACATATCAACCCCGGTAGCAATTATGCCTATTTTAGCACACAAAAACATCTATATAACTATATAATTCTTAATAACTTGTTATGTTGTCATGAAATTGTTCATTAAAGGAAATCGCTTCCTGCCATTATGATTTATCAGTCACTTTAAAACTTTAAAACTCACTGAAACCCACATTTGTATGAAGCAGGCTTAATAAAAAAAAAAAACAACAACAAAAAAACAACTGTGGATTCAGGTGAAGACTATTGTTTTAATTAAAATGCTTTACCTGATGTATCTTTAACTTTTTGTCAATTTTTATTGACAGCATTTCCTGATTTGGGGGGGGTATTACCAGTAAGTATGATACATTTTGTCCATATATTTTCTTAACTGTTTATCAAGGTCATGGTTTCATAATTGAAATCGTGTATTTCAAAGGAAATAATCAAACGGAAGCATAATAATACCTTTCCACATGAATGGCCAGAGATAAATGTTTTGACAAAAAGTAATTTAAATATAAGGTCTTCTGCATGCAATTCTAAGGAAAGATTACAAAGAGATTAACACACCTCCACCTTTGAGCGACATATTACCAATTTTGATCATGTCTCTTTAAAGCAACACAGACTGAAGGTCGCTTTCCACATAAGTATCATTTAATCTTAGCAGACAAAAGAGGAAGGCTGCGTCTCGATTGTGTGCAGGTGCCTGCAGGCCTGAAGTATTGTGCCATCTTGATTATCCACCCAACGCTTAAATATTCTCTCCTCTTGTGTCGGCAAATTAAATCCACTGCAGGTGAACTCTATCTCACTACTAATTAAGAGTGTTTGTCCATGTGTGATATTGTTTCTCATTTCATACCCCCCAATCTGCTCTGAACAGCAAGGAGACTCAGAAATGTTTGCTTTCCTTTTGAGTGTGTCTGCTTTTTCACTTAGATTTGTGTGTGATTTCTCGATGTGTTTGTGCACGCACATAACACATTTAAATTGCCTTAATAAACAATTGAGGTATTAATCCCTGCCGTTCTTTTCCCCTGCATAATCTTTCATACAATTCTTAGAGCTTTAATTTTGTTTCGGTTACAAAATAAAACAGCCTTAAATGTCTTTTCTGTTCCGTGTCCACTGTGAATTCTCTCGGATTTCTTTTGTTACTTACAAGAACGTCTTAGAGGTCAAAGATCCATGACATGGGATCTTCTGCAGTGTCCTTACTTGCAGGGACAAGTTTCAACAAAAGCAAGCTGAATTCATAATCTGCATCAGAGCTCTGCTGATATCATTTAAAATGTGGTTGTGCCCCTGTCTAGGACTGCTTTCTTTTATCTGTGCAACATTGTCAAAATTAGGAACATCCTGTCTCTGAGTTGTGCTGTTAAATGAGTTCATGCGTTTGTTACTTCAAATCTAGACTATTCTAATTCTTTATTATGCCATTGTCCTAAAAGCTCCCTGAAAAGCCCTTAGCTGATTCAGTTTTCCTCACCAAGAGTACTAACAGGCACTAGAAAGAGAGATCTGCTGGGCCACTTCCCTTTGTTCTCCTTTTTATGCTCCCTGTGTATTTATATTTCATAATTCCACCTTTGGGCTAATTGAGCTTACCAACTAGACACAACAGTTGGCTGAGCCCCGTTCTGCCTGCCAGAAGTTTTGTTCTATTAAAAGGGAGTTCTTCCTCCCTACCATCACCAACTACTATTCATACAAGATTCAATTTCTTTTTTTTTTCTTTTGAGTTGTCTCATTAATATTGTGTTTTTAGCATATGTGAATAAAATGTGAATAAAATTGAACTGAATTCACTTGAATAAATAAAGTAATAAGAAATTGAACAAACCCTGAAAAGCACTTGTTGTCGTCAGTCTGTGTGTTTACCCAGAATCAACTAAAACACATTACATGTAAGGTAATGGCTAAGTAATGCCAATCAGATTTTTGCTTTGGCTCCAGATGAAAAATTGTTTTGCCATCAATTGTCTATGGAACACACACACACACACACACAAGCGCACACAGAATTCATATCACTAGACAGGGAGAGATGCACAAGCAAATTCTTTTGTCTCCCTGGTGATGTGATTTTGAGCATTGGTTGATAGACTGTGCAGAGATGAGGATTGGCAGCATCTCAAGATGTCTTTGAGGCTTCTCTCACAGCCATGCTTTATGGTTAAGCAGCCAGCAAATTGGGAAAGTGGCTTTATCTAATTAGAAAATACATTCCTTTAGTAACAGTCCCCCAGGCAGAATCATCATTATTTAAGCTGGCTGGCCTTGAGAGAGGCACAAACGGCATTCAGATACATATCTAATGCTCACCATGGAAATGACTATGTGCAGTGGATATGCTTATGGTACAATCATTACATTTTTCATTCTTTTGCCTTCTTTCCCTCTAAATATAATTCTCTCGTTCTCTATCACAGTTCTTAGTCTCCCAAATCTCTATTGTGTATTAAAAGGCTAAGAAATAATTATCTTAGTGCCTTTTCATTAGACAGTTTTCATGCTGTGGTGAAAATCATCTTGCAGATTGTCTCAGTGTGCTGTTACTCCGCATTAATGTATTATGATTGGTGCAGTGGGTGCAGCAATCACAAGAGGAAATTGGTCTAAAATCCTTTAGGCTGTGCAGTCAAACATATACTGCTATAATAGACGCGATATCTTGAACTGTAATTATGTGATATTTTCCACAACATATTAGTATCAAATGGTCAGAGCAACACAACAGCAGTACACTTTAATGTAGGCCATGGCTGCCAAAGGCACAGAGGGATTAAAAGGAAACCTAATGTACAGATGCTAGCTCAGACTGCAGGCTATGCCGCAACGTCTTAACCAAACGACATGATATCCACCATAATGAGCTTCCACTATCCATGTACAATGCACATGGGTGTACTTTCACTAGATTTTGTGATTTTGGTCTCTGAATGCGTGCGTGTGTGTGTGTGTGTGTGTGTGTGTGTGTGTGTGTGTGTGTGTGTGTGTGTGACGGTGGG
>VURO01040047.1:0-10646 GCA_015108175.1 Pelvicachromis taeniatus
TTGCTGATATCAAGTATAGATATCTACAACCCCTTTAGTAATGATGGTTCTTTTTCTCTTTTTTTTTTCCCCTCCTGCCTGTTAGCTCAGACATACTATACATACATATCATACTACAGTATATTACATATACCGTATATCTTCCAAATATGGCCCGGGCGTTTATTCAAAAAATTATTCGGCCGGCCCGGCGTTTAAAAGAGACCGGCGGTTATTGGAAACAGGCTTTTATTCCCTTCTCGGAATTGTGGTGGAAGTGAGAGGGAAAGAGGACCCAGGCGCGGTTTTTAGACTGAGGTGAAAAGACAGTGCGTTTACTTACAGCGCTCCAAAACGTATTCCAACAGTTCACTAATAATGCAGTTCCCAATTGTGCTCCTCCTTTGCTCCCGAGTGTCTGTGGTAGCCCAGTGCACGAGTGGTGATCCCTGAAACTTCTCTCTGCCAGATTCTCCTCAAGAGGAAGTAAAAGTTAGCCGATCCGCTAGCCGACAGTTCCAGTTCAGTGTAATAATCCCACTTCGATGGTCGCTGCATCCAGCTTAAATGCCGCTGGTCGTAGATGACGGCTGATTGGAAACAGCTGGCCGAGTGGAGGACTGAGACAGCGCAGAGGGTTTTTTTTTTTGTTTGTTTGGTTTTTTTTTTGTTTTTTTAGCTACGTTCCAGTCACACTCCATACCAGTTGGTGGCGGTAATGCACCATTTAGTTGTTTGCCAACCGCCAATAAAATTTAAAAAGGAGAAGAAGAAGACAGCTGTTCTGGCCCCGTGCCTTTTGTTTTCTTGTGCATGCAAATTCAGCTGTGCTGGGACCTGAAGAGGATTGGCTGCTCGGCAATCTGCAACCGCCTTCAATTATGCATATCGAACTGTGCCAGCCTGCGCGCTCCATTGGCTGCTGGGGGCTCCCTCGACACTCGCAGAAGCAACGATTGGTGGATTGGTAAATGGTAAATGGACTGATTCTTATGTAGCGCTTTTCTACTCTCCCGGAGTACTCAAAGCGCTCAAGCTCAAGCGATTGGATGCCGGCGTGAGTATATAAACCTGAGAATCCTGCATAAGACAGACAGAGGGGCAGCTGAGTGCCCTGCAGCGCCTCTCTCAGTAGCAGGCAGACCGCTACCCCGAGCAGTCCCGCTCGCTCTGTCAGAGGGACTTCCGGGTCGAAGGTATACTACTACCCGGCCACTGTTGGAGACCGCTTGCTCAGGTTTTATTTGCTTGACAGGTTTTCAAACCCGGCGCTTATTAGAAACCGGCGTTTAAATGAGACAGGTGGGTATTGGAAGATATACGGTAATATCATAATACCTGAAAAAAATATATATATATATTTAATATAGTACGTATAATAAATGCATAAACACGAGGAAAGTATCAAAAATTATAGAACACATCTTGGAAAAGCAAAATAAGTTTGGCTCAGCAGTGCATTCACAACATAATTCTGATTGCAAAAGGCGCCAGACAGGATATAAAACGAGAAAAACAAAACACTTTGTCTCCTGACTGCTTTTGCACTGCAAAGGGCCAGCTTTTCATGCAGGCCTGACCCTGTCAAGGGCTGTCTGTGCAGGAAACTGAGGATTTAAATACACACAAGGGAGCTGGAACACAGGGGGGGCAAGATACAGGTGAACCAATTTAGACTAAAAGCAGGGGAAGCAACACTGAACACAACACAAACTAAGACACACAAGATTCAAGATTCGTTATATGTCACATACATAGTTATACGAGTACAACACACAGTCAAATGTGTCCTGAAACGCTCCTCGACTGTGCAAAACAGAAAACATATACAGTAAGTGAATTAAAGAGAGGGCGCGAGGGACAGAGGGCAAGACGTTTACATACAGAGAGAGCGACATAGGAAAAGAGAACACAGAGCAATCAGACAGACACCAAGACATGACGGTGCAAACAAATAGGTAAATAAACATGGAGAGAAGACTGACTTCCACAGGAGACACCGAGGACAAGACACAGAGACGAAACAGGAACCTAACAACAAACCAAGAACCAGAAATACAGACAAACTCAGGCACTAAAACTAAACTCAAGGCTTAACCGTACAAAGCTAGAACTGAAATCATCTTAATGCAAAGGAATGATTCATGAATCCACTCAAAACGCTGGACCCAGCACCGTGGCAGATGCTAGTCTGAATATGGCCTGATTTGGAGGGATCTATAAAAAAACAAAGAAAAGCAAGTGTATATGTGTGTGTGTGTGTGTGTGTGTAGCCTAAAAATTACAAGTAATCAGTTACATCAAGATTCTTAAAAACATTGCAAAAACCTGAATATGGACAGTTACAGTACCGAACACTATATGCTGAATTCATCAGGTATTAAAGATAATTGAAAACGAGTAAGGGTTCTTTGTGGATTTAAAGTGTTGTGATACAATGCTTTGTCCTGCGTTGTCACTATGGTAACAATACACTCAGTGAATATGCTCATTGTGACTGTCAGCAAGATTGGCCTGAAATTAATTTCCAAGATTTCACAAATGACTTGATTAGCATAAGATGGAATGGATTCCGTTGGTACAAGCAGATGAAAGGAGCGTTGATAATGGAGATTTTTGCTCATAATTCAAGCTTCTGGATGCTAGACATCCAGCAAGACATCCACATCATGCAAAATCTCATGAGAAAACGTACTGTTTTCTAATAGACACATGCCAGCAGTTTTCATCAAATAAGTCTCGGCATAATCTTTTCCATCATTTATGCCTTGCATGTTGAATGAAGAGTGAGGATTACCAAAGCTTTGTTGCAGCCCTTAGCGTGGAATAACAGTTTAAATTCACAAAAGCCTAAATTACTTTTTTCACTATATCTGACGTTATGATCTATACTTGTGTCAACTTTCTGCCAGACAGAAAGGAGCTTTGCAAATTTTCAATCATTTCCATTGTGATGGTTTTCTGTTTAATCCAGCAATTTTCACAATCCGGATTATCTTATCATCTCCCTCCTGATAAACAGAAGTCAGTTTTCATATACACTACCCAGGCCAGAAATAATCACACCAGCCCCAGTGAACCTTCTGTGAATCTAGTGTCATGACCTAGTTTTTGCACATTTACTTTCTGCATTTTTATTGTCCCAGTAATGTCATTGTGTGTGTGTGTGTGTGTGTAATATGTTTAGAAAACGTGGGGTCAGTGTTTTATCTAATTGCACAGTTTGACTTTCAGCAATTGGTTACCTGTAATTTCTATATCCATAATAGGTTATCTTGTTGATAGTGTTGTTGCTGCACATGGCATTATATACTGTAGCTCCATTGAAAGGGGGATTAGAGGGGCACACCTTAAAGCAGCTTAAAGTTTCTTACTTTAAAAAAACCCTCCTTTGCAGCTGAGACATCTTGTTTTATTGCTAGTTTCACATCATTCTGACAGAAGCAGGAAGGACAGCCGTTTGCTGCAACGGGTTTGCAACTGCTGGAGTCCCACGCATTGTTAAATCCAGTATTTCGGGCCCATTAACACTCACAGTTTACAACAGCTAAGAATCACTCAACGGCTCTGCGTTGGACCTGCTTGAGGGATGCTTAGCTGTGATTGATTTTTACAATTAGTTTGGTCAGACCAAGACAAAGTTGTTTCAAAGGTGACATTACCCATGCTAACACGTGACAAAGAGACGCCTGAATGCACCTGCCTTTGGTAAACCATTGAGTTCCGGAGATACTCAAATAACATTCAGAGCATAAACTTGCTCTATATTTCCATGATACTTCATCCATCTCACTCGGGCCGCTTCTTTCAAGGCCAGGTAGCAGAGACCCAGAATGCAACTAGGCCAGCTAACACCTCTACTGGCCCTGCTAGCTAGTTTGATCCTTGCCAGCATGCTGGTAACCCTGTTGGTCAATCGGCTTCCTCCCAAACCTCCGGTATAGAAGCCAACCAAAACTCTGGAAATCAAAAATGATCCATAATTTGAAAATCATTGATTATTCAGTTACTTTTCAATGTTATTTTTCATCTGAGTTTTCTTTTCTTGAGATGTGTTTCTGTACTTGTGTCCAGTAAGTTTGCTTTAAATGTAAATTGGATAAAATATGCAGGATATTATAGTTTGAATTTTTCTTGTAGTATTCACTGTTTGTTGATAAGTTTAACCTGTTGTGATGATGTGTAATCAAGGGCAAATCAAGGATTAGATAATGCATTTGGTGCACCATATACATACTTGTCTTTCAGACACTCAACCAACACGACTATGGATTTTCAAAATAAAGTAATATATTAAGTACAAAAAAAGAAATAAACTTGCTCTATTTACAGCAGTTGAATTGATGGCTTGAGCAACTCCACTCCACCCACAAGCAGGTGAGTAAACCCCAAAGCCATTTAATGCCTGCCCAGCTTTCTTGTCTTTTATCTACTTTTCTTGCCTCAGTAAATGATAGAAATCCCCACAAAAGTAAATAATAAAATACATTTTATATTACCAATTAAAGTTTTATTTAAAATTTTTATGATGAATTCTACTGCTTGTAATTAAACAATTTAAGGTATTAGTATTTTTGTATTAGTATTTTTGTTGTTAATGCAGTTATGACAGATTTGGTGCTTCTCACACTGACTTAAGAAATCTGGCTTTTTTTTCTTTTTTTTTACAGGAGAGTAAAAAACTTGTTATTTTCAAATATCTTCAGTTTTTTATATATTCTTATTGAATACAATTCATTTATTTTGTTTTGTTTTTTCCCAAGACAAAGACAGCACAACAGAATGAAAGGTTCCAGCCAGGTGGCAAGATGCAAAATTATACAAAATAAAATAATGAGGAAATAAAACAGAGTTTCAAAAAATGTATGTAATTCATTCATTTATTTATTTATTTTGCCTTGTTGTTACAAGGATTCCATTAAATGTTAAAGCTAGAAGGTTCTAAGATTAGTCAATTCACCAGCGGTCTCCAATCGAATGACTGAGGATGTTAATGGAAGCTAACTAATGCTGGTGAATGTTCTATAATGATATTGCTTTCCACTTACAGTTTCAACTGTAGCTCAGGCTGTAGCACAAGTCATCTGGTGGTCTGGAAGGTTGGTGGTTCAATCTCTGGCTGCTCCAGAAATCTGAATGTTACCTAGAAAGCACTTGGATTAGATCTTAACATCCCTCCCATTCATGCACTTTTTTTTTCTACCCCCATTTACCATTATTTAGGTGAATAAAGTCAAACTAACAAGATTTGGAAAAGTAGGAACACCTCCAGGTGTGCTGCAAAGAAATAATTGTACAGCTAGAGGAAAGCAGGAGTATTAATGGACTATTCTACAGGATCTGAATGTTGCTTCACTGAATGAATGATGAAGGCTCTGTGAGGAAAATGTAAACACATACACTGAAAAAAGAGAATAGTTCATCCAACTTGAATGAATTGCTTCAATTGGTAACAAGTCTTTCAATTGCGTTATTAAGTCTAACTTGACAATATGCCTGTGAAGGTTCTCAGTCATCCAGGTCATCGTAGTTGAAGGAACTTGGAAAGAAGGGCATTTGGACTTCTTTAATTTTCATCTGATTTATTTGTTTGATAAATGATATCAAATAAAGTTTCACAGCGGATTTACCCAAAACCTTGGCTGATTGTGACCCAAACCTTTTTTTTTCACACATCTTGGCTTGTGTGGTTAGGTAGACGATCAATAGGGGGTCCAAGACCCCCTTGGGGGGGACACTCTCATAGAGCTTAAATTCTGGGACTCTCAACTATTTGCTCTTAGAACTGAAGAAGTTTCTTGCATGAGAGGTGAAACGTCTTCAAACAACTTAAAGAAGTCCAGATGCCTTTCTATCCAAACTCCTTAGACTTTAACATGACAAATGTAAGTCATCCATCCATCCATCCATCCATCCATCCATCCATCCATTCACCCATCAATCCATCCATCAATCCATCCATCCATCCATCCATCCATCCATCCATTCATCCATCCAGCCGCTTCCGCTTATCAGTTTTTGGGGGGATTTTTCAGGCTCACTGGAGCCTATCCCACCTGTTTTGGGGCGAGAGGCACCCTGGACAGGTCGCCAGTCTGTCGCAGGGCTAACACATAGACATAGACAACCATTCGCACTCACATTCACTCCCGCATTCACACCTATGGGCAATTTAGTGTTTCCTATCCCCACAACTGGATAGGTTATGTAAGTCAGAGTTACTCAAATCATTCAGTTTATTTAAAAGAATTCAAGAGAATTCAAATCCCTCTGATTGAAGTTGTTCCAAATCAAAAAACTTTATTATCCAAACAAACATTATCACTCACATTATACTTAAAAAAAAAAAACTGTTTGAACGTAAATCATCTTAAATGAGTGTTTTGTTATGTTAGTTTTTTTAAGTTGAAACGTTTTAAATTTTATCGTAACAAAGTCACAAATTCTTGAGTTTTGCACAAATAATTATGCATTAAACATATTAGACATTCCTTTTGAAACTTTACAATGGACATTTCTGCTTGAATGGGTTTGTGAGTATTTATAAATTCACTCACTGGGCCCAGGTTCTCATTTTAGTTTTGACAGCGTTTTTTAGGATTTAAAGGCGAATGGCTTAAACATGAATTGAGCTGCGGTTTGGGGAAGGTCTAGAAGGGAACTCACGGTGACGCCCAGGCCTGGCAGATCCCCAAAGAAGGCATCCCCTAGAAGCAGTAATAACTGTGTGTTGCAAAGACCTCTGTAGTAATATAACTGCTAGGCTAGGCTAGCCAAGATAAGGCGTCCATGGCCTCAATAAGGTGGTTGAGAATTCCATAGAGTGGAGCGGATGATCTTGGAAAATTAGGAAAGAATGGCAAGAGAAGAGATCAAAGGAAATTTCACACAACGAAAGACCTTGATAGACGAATGAGGGGGACCCTTGATCAGGTAGCGACGTGGCTCGACTCTGAACTGAAGCTCTGACAGTGAAGCATGCCAGGATTTTATGACTTGAGGTAAGTAAGTAAACTTTATTTATATAGCACATTTCACAGATAAAAAAATCACAAAGTGCTTTACAATAAAATAAAAAATAAATACAATAATAATATAAAACAATGAGAAAATTAATTAAAAGCTTGTTTGTAGAGAAATGTATTCAGCTGCTTTATAAAAGAGTCAATGGAGTCTAGACAGCGTAAAGACAATGGAAGAGAATTCCCCAGCCTTGGTGCCTTAAAAGCCCGATCCCCTTCTGACCTGAAGATCTAAGTGCTTGGGATGAAGCATGTACCCTAAAATTTATTGGCCAATGAAGAGAAGCCAAAACTGGAGTAATATGTGACTTCTTGTTTGTGCCAGTTAAAAGTCTTGCTGCAGCATTCTGTACAGACTCAAGGCGATCCAAAGCTGATTTGTTGAAACAAGTAAAGAGACCATTACAATAATCAAAATGAGAAGAGATAAAAGCATGAATAATCATCTCAAGTTCAGTCTTTGACACCAGTAGTCTGAGTTTAGAAATGCTTCTTAGATGATAGAAACAGTTCAGAACCGGTTGCTTGGAGTGTTTCTCAAGTGATATTGAACTGTCAAATATAACACCCACGTTTCTGAGACTCGATTGAATGGAAGAGTCTAAAAAACTGATATGCTGCTTAATTTCTGAAAACATGTGATCAGGAGGAATAATCAAAGTTTCTGTTTTATCTGCATTTAACCGGAGGAAGTTGTTGTTTAACCCCTCGTTTGATTTCTGACAGACAATTATATGAACAAGACAATTTATAAAACTCAGAAGCTTTGAAAGGACAATATAAGTGAATGTCATAAGCATAAAGATGATAAGAAATATTATTGTAACGTCTGATAATTTGGCCTAGAGGGAGCATATAAAGCAAAAAGAAAACTGGACCTAAAACAGATCCTTGAGGCACCCCACAAGGTAGAACTGATGTTTCAGACAACACTTGATTCATACAGACAGTAAAAGATCTCTCAGATAGATAACGACATAAACCATTTTAAAACAACACCAGTAAACCTGAACAAGCCCTTAAGCCTATTTCTCATACTGTGATCAACAGTATCAAAAGCAGAGATGAGAGCCAATATGACCAGAACGGTGTACTCTCCAGAGTCTGCTGCCATCAAAATGTCACTAGACACTTTAAGTGAAGTGGTTTCAGTGGAGTGTGATTTGCGAAAAACAGACTGGAAAATGTCCATAACATTGTTGAGTTGTTCTGCTGCTGTTTTTTTCTAAGATCTTTGATACAAATGGTAATTTTGATATTGGCCTGTTACTGTTTGGAAGAGATGGGTCCAAATTTGGTTTCTTTAATATTGGTTCAACAATAGCTTGTTTAAAAAAGCTGGGAACAGTATAAAGAGAAGTATTAAATATTTCCAGAATACAGGGGCCAATAGAGTCAAACGCAGTAATGAAAAATGATGGAGGAAGTACATCAAGGTGGCTTGAAGTCAGTTTCATATGACTGATGTCCTGTAAGGTAACAGGAGCAAAAGAGGAGGAGGTATCAGAAGTAAGCAAAGTGCAAGTGTGATACTGAGTGGATGATGGAGAAATATTAGAGCTCATGGCAGCGACCTTATTTACAAAATATTTCAAAAATTAATTACAATCAGATTTAGTATAGATTGGTACACGAGGAATATCAGGAGAGACAATATTCTTAATTGTATCAAACAACACTTTAGGTTTGGTTTTTTTTTAAGTTATCAATAAACACTTACATGAGCTTGTCTTGGAGTAGAAGATGGAGAGCGGGTGCCTGGCTGGTTATTACTTTAAGTAGCTACTGTACCGATTTCTGTTACGAACAGAGTTGACAGTAAGCAGTTAGAGGAGAACTGCCGTCCATAATGATAACCCCCAAAACCAGGAGAGATCCACGTAGAATTCCACCAAGTGGGACGGCTGGACCTCATAGAAGATGATCATGGCATTTGGGATGTTATCAGAAAGCACATGAGAAGTGAAGAGAAGCCTTAAGGAATTATTCTTACAGCACTGTTCAGATGTCTTAAAGGAGCGATTGAGGACAGAGAATCTGGCATCGCAGTGCCACGAGGGTTCGCTGGTGCTTTGCAAAGGCAGGTTAGATGGCAGAGAAACTTGGCATCCCGGTGCCGGAAGGATTTGCTGCTGCATTTTGCGTAGGAGGGAACAAAACTGCTGGATTTACTTCATAACTGTATTTAGCAGAGTGGATTGTCGGCTGGTGTGAAAACGGCCAGCAGTAGTCGGTCTCTCTGACAGCAGAGCAAAGAAGGACTCATTCAGGGTCGAAAAACTAATCAGGAAGGTTGGCTCTGTGGTTGGCATGAAGCTGGACACTGGTGACAGTGCCAGAGAAAAAGACACTAAAGAAACTCCTGGACATTATGGACAATGCTGGGCATCCTCTGCATATGGTCACAAACAACCAGAGGAGTGTGCTCAGCGACAGGGTGCTTCTCCCCAAGTCTAGAACCAACAGACTTAAAAAGTCATTTGTCCCACATGCCATGAAACTGTTTAACTCATCGCTGGAAGGAAGAGGGAGTGGAAAGAAGAGGACTAGGAGGGTGGGGACAACTAAGCAGTAGCATTCGTCACTGTGCAATAGACTGTGCAATAATAACTGGGCAACAGACTCACAATAGATGAAATGTGCTTTAGACAATGTGTAATAGACTTCTGACTGTCTATATACCAAGACATCCCCTCGCCTTGCTGCCTGAATGTTGGGGTTTCTCCTAGTGGACGAGAGGGTTTGCTCCCTGCGCCTCCGGGTCGGGGAGCGGGTCCTGACCGTCACCTGCGCTTATGCACCGAGTGGCGGTTCAGAGTACCCAGCCTTCTTGGAGTCCCTGGGTGGGGTACTGTAAGGTGCTCCGCCCGGGGACTCTATTGTCTTATTGGGAGACTTCAATGCTCACGTGGGCAATGACAGCGAGACCTGGAGGGGCGTGATTTGGAGGAACGGCCTCCAGGATCTCAACCCGAGCGGTGCTTTGTTATTGGACTTCTGTGCAAATCACAGTTTGGCCATAACGAACACCATGTTCAAACATAAGAGTGTCCATAAGTGCACGTGTCACCAGGACACGCTGGACAAACCCGGTGCACCTAAACGTACAGTGAGGGTGTGCTGGGAACACCTAGCAGAGGCCCCAGTCCGCGAGATCTTCAATGCACACCTCCGGCAGAGCTTCAACAGCATTCCGAGGGAGACTGGGGACATTGAGTCCGAATGGACAATGTTCAGCATCTCCATTGCCAAAGCTGCTGTACTGAGCTGCGGCAGGAACGGCGGTCGGTGCCTGTCGTGGTGGTAACCACCAAGCCACCAAGCTGAAGAAGGAGTCCTACCAGGCTTGCTTAGCCCGTGGGACTTCGGAGGCAGCTGATAGGTACCGACAGGCCAAGTGGATGCGGCACGGACAGTGGCTGAAGCAAACACTTGGGTGTGGGAGGAGTTTGGAGAGGCCATGGAAAAAGACTTTCGGAACACCTCAAAGAGATTCTGGCAACTGTGAGCGACTCAGGAGGGGAAAGCAGTGTTCTACCTGCACGGTGTATAGTGCGGGGGGAGCACTGCTGACTTCGACTGAGGATATTGTCGGACGGTGGAAGGAATACTTTGAGGACCTCCTTAATCCCACTGGCACGTCTT
>VURO01040048.1:0-11189 GCA_015108175.1 Pelvicachromis taeniatus
TGCACCTTTATTCTCTGATCAAACAGCCTGTAATATAATAATCTAAGAGGATTTCAATGCATAATGTAGATGTCTTAACACATTTAAAAGGCACAGAGTAATAGAGTTATACTTTATATTAACTTGCTACCATAAAACCTCTGCAGTGTGATGACATACAAGTACTTTTTATAGGCTGCTGAGTTCAGGGTGTAAGGTTACAAAGACAAATGGAGGTTTAAACAATAAACGCTGGAATCTAGTTTAATGACTCAATATTAGAAAAAGGAGGGTCAGAAACTCGCTTACAGTATCAGAACTGAATGAAGTGCCACTGAGGAAACCAAGGAAATATACAGTGCTCATGAACACATGAATGTAATGTTGACAGTGTTTTCTGCCGTATATGAAATCCAGCAGAGGATTCTACAGTATTGACATTTAAAAAGTAAGAAACAAGCAACCTCATGTCAGGCACCTTAACAAGTTACCTGCATTTAAGGTAGTATTTTCAAAGCGCTATCAGAATGTGACCTTTAAAGAGAGGTTATATGCAGTATGAAGTGTTACGTTCCATAACTATGCCCTGGTTCGTTTAGTTCGAGGCCTCAAGAGACAACACCGAAACTCAGCAGATTCACAACCATTTTATTCCTTATTACATCTTTCTGCATGCACTTCGCGAAGGGAGATCTGCTCAGTCCGGTTTCTGCAGCAAGATCCTTTCGGTGCTTTGTTCTCACAACAGCTTTATACAGTATCACAATCATAAAACCCCCACATTTAGTGTACCTCAGCTACTATGTATGTGTGTGCACGTGAGTGCATGTGCGTGCTCATCCCCTGTGCATGTGACTCTGAGGTGATAAAGCCCATCACCTAGGTTACCACTAGCCCAGGTCACACCAAATCCACCAAATGTGGTCATGCAAGTTGCCTTCCCTGTAATTTACAACTTTTGGGGATCTTCCACTTACTGTATCTCCCTTTGTCCTACACAGAGAAGAGAGGGTTGCAGAAGGATTGGCAGCTCACTTTATGACACCTTCAGCCTTTATTCATTGTGGGCAGTGTCAATATACCCAAATTACTTCTACCATCTATTTAACCTATTTCTAACTTATAAAGTGAACTACAAATCTCTTCAATAGCTAATATTCACTGCCACCTTGTCTTACTACTATACTGCAGGCCGATCTACAAGCATGCGGCCACACAGGCTGGCTGGACGCATCCCCTTGCCCCATGCTCTCATTCCTTGGAGAGTTCCTTCTAGCAAAGAGCCCTGAATTAGCCAGTCCAGCTCATTATTGCCTTAATTGGACTAATTTAATTTCTACCCTGGCAGTTCTTAATCTCCGACAGAAAGTGCCTGCTCTGAGAGGCCATCGTGGCTCCACAGAGACTCAGAGGAGCCAGTCGAACAGCTCAGACAGGAACCCGGAGCCCACAGAGCCTGCACAGTCAGCCGCAGACACGCTGCAATTAACCACTATTAACCGCAAACACACCATCGCTGACTGGCATCAAGCGGGAACCAGAGGCACCCACACGGCCCCGTCCATCAGGGACTAGCCACAATTAAACACTATTAACTGCACTGAGCGCAGACACAACAGCACAACACAACACAATCAGCCTGAATCACCACAATTATCTTTAATACCTCAGGGACTCACATTAAGATCACAACACAGTTATTTACGGTCTCCGTGTTGAACACATGAACTGTGAACTTTCTATATAATGCACGCCGTCTTTCCTCCACTTGCTGACCTGAATGAGTAGAGCAGCGTGCTCTGGTGCGCCATAACGTAGATCGTGCCCGTTGATGGCCAGCACGCGGTCACCAATACACAGCTGTCCATCACGTGCAGCCAGGCCGCCGTCCAGCAGGTGAAAGATATAGACTCCGTGCTCCTCTGGCCGCCTCACTAGCTTAATGCCCAGCTGTTCCTCTGGAGTGCTTTTGTTCAGGACCACATGGATACTATCATCTCTCAAGGGATGATGGGGTAGGCCGTGAGATGGGTGGCCCCCGGCGACATGGCCATGTGGGTGGCCATGCGAATGTGAGCGGTAGCGATGGCGCTGTTCCCTGAGCACGGTCAGCCGGAGGAGCTGGCACGGCTGCTTGAGGGTGGTCACAGCGTAGCAGTGGGGTACGTTGCTAATGTCAATGCCATTTACCTGAAGGAGAAGCAGAAATGTCATTTCAAGGAGGACTTTTTCCTCACAGCTGTTGTGATAAACTCACTGTACCTTGAGGATCATGTCCCCCGGCAGCAAGCGTCCATCCCGAGCAATGACGCCTTCTCTGTAGATATCCTGGATCAGAATGCGAACTAACGGCGTCTCGTTGCCACCGACGATGCTGATGGCCAATGGCTCTGAGGGATCCACCCGCGTGATCTTAATACTGGTAACTTCACCGTCAGGGATAAGGTGATGGAGCTGAGGAAGAGGCACCACTGGGGAAGAAGGAAAAGGCTGTGTTGAATTTCACTGTGCGAAAATCAACAGCCAAATAAAAGAGGAGAGGAAATGGGAGGCAAAGAGAAGCACATCCAGGGAGATGGAGGCGTACGTAGAGCATCAGCGGTGCAGCCAGCTGTCGCCACTCCCTAAGCTTACTAAAACAAACTTGGAGAAATCAACAGGGAAACTTTGCTCGGCTGATTGTCCTCGGTGATGTTTGTATCATTAGTCACATACATCTGTAGCAAGTATGCTTGGGAAAACCCTCAATTTCACATTTCAACAGAGTGATGACTGGGGTGGGGATGTAAGAAAAGTTGTAATAGGCACTACATTTGCACACAGGCCAACTACTTTGATTTGCAGCAGATTTGCTGCCCTTGTTTTCACCTCAGTGCTATAATGCAGAGCTCATTATGAGCCTCAGCGTTTCTGCTAGTTTCATGTCATTCTTCTGTGCAGTGCTCCCACATGCCCAGTGTTGGATTTGACCAGACAGCAGAGTGACTCATCCTGAACTGGCCCATGTGGAAATGGGTGGGGGACGTTATCTTGGCTTTCAGAAGATGACTTTTTCATGTCTTCTTCCTAAATGGGCCGTCTCCCCTTGTATCGCTGGAGCCTCAGACACTTGTTCCACACTTGGCTGCACTTTTTCCAATACAAGGTCAATATTTTGTCTTTATTGCAGCAGATTGCTTGAAGGGTGGAAAGCACGTTAGCAGAGACTCACAGCCATTATGTAATCCTCCTTTCTCTCCATCGTTCACCTTTCACCCCCTGTCTGGCTTCATCCTGTCACCCCAACGGGACATTATGATGCATTTGCGTATTTATTTGTTTTCGTTCTATTTTACTCTGCATCCACTCTTCCCTACATTTCCTCAGTAACGACGCCTACTTCACTTTTGCATCCTTCCCGTCCATCTTTGTCTCTTCAGTGGCAGCCAATGAATATTTAATCTTTCCTCTCAGCCCCCTCAGTGATGGCTTCTGAGAATAATCTACTCCCAGATCATTCGTCATCCTTCACTCTTACGCAATCCCACGTTCCTTCGTCCCATCGCGCTGCTGCAATTCCACTTTAAGGTTATGCTCTATGTTGCCTATGTTTCCACCACGAGGGCCAGCCTGCAGAGATTACATTAACATCACTACGGCACATTTTCTTTGATGCATACATACATCTTATGGTTCACTGCTTTCCCAGGTGAATACAACATCAAGTTGGTGAGGAATGACGGGATGTGGTAGTGTTGAACAGGAGGGTGAGATAAAAAAGAAGAACAGGTAGTGAGAAGGAAGAACATTGTCTGCTTTATCTTCAGCGACCTCTGGCCATCCCATCCCTCAGGCTACCCTCATCTGTCTGCACGAGCTTACGCAATCTGCAGCTGAATGGTTACAGAAACACATGCTACGGTGACACTGCGGGATCCCAGCTCTGTCACCCTCCTTATACGGCTGAGGAAACATGGCAAGTGTACACATTTAGGGAAACACACAGACTTAAAACAGACATAAAGGTTTTCATCCATACCTTCCTGTGGCACGCTGGAATTCCTGGCATTGTCTCTTTCCTCAGATGTCTCGTTGCTCACAGCGTTGCCACTCTTGGTCCTCCTCAAGACGCTGAAGGCCCTGTTCAACCTCCTGAAGGAGCGACTCCTCACTGAAGAGCGATCAAAGTTTCTGACTGCAGGGGTGAAAGAGGGACACTTTAAAGCCTGCCTCACCCTCAACATGCCCAGACATGTCTGAATCTGACTCTTCACTCACAGCCAATGGAAAGCGTTCCTGTATAACAGCAGGAAGAGCTGTTTGAATAATACCCATGACTTTAACATCTCTCACTAAACGGTGCAAAGTGAGATGACTAAATGAGCGGTTTGGTCGTGTGTTTAGATTAGCTTCCCTCACTGATGAGCACAGTGCTTTTCTGTGTTGTATCACTAGTTGTGTTTTTGACTATTTGTAAAGTGAGCTTTACACGCCACCTTTGAAACATTGGGTTAGCTTTGGAAGCCTCATTCCCAAACGCTAATCCAACACTGGATTAGGGGGACTGCGCTTCAACGCCCACATGCAGCATGGAGGTGAGAGCGGCCAGAAACTGAAATGTCATTTTGTAGTTCAAACAATTAATATTAATATATGAACGACTAAGTGCAATCTTACGATTGTGCTGTAAAAGAGACGTCGCTTCCCTGCACATCAGAGCGTGCCCATTTGGCATTTTTATTTCCGCTGTGTTCAGAGTGCAGGCTACAAATGTCACCATGTTCAGGAAAAGTGTCAGAAAGCACTACTACTCCCCCAAAGAAACAATGATATTAGCAACACTGACACTCAAGTTAAGGTAGTGTAGCATTGCTTCCACTACATCACTTAATCATGCTTAGATTTGCTTACAAGCAACATTTTGGAGAAAACATTGGGCCTCCTTCATTAAAAAAACAAACAACTTTTTTCAGACATAACAGAAAACTTTCCCCCCTCTTTGGGAAAAGAGGGATTTTTGTTTGTTTTGGCAACTTTTAAAAAGTTCCAATCTTCTGAACTGCTTTCAGCTGGCAGTCCTTTAATTAATAAACCAAGTGGTTGCACAGTTAAGTTACATGGTTGCGTAACCACAGCAGCAGCAGCAGACTCTAGCAACTCGTGCCAAAAGAGAGCCTCCCAGAGAGGCTCTTGTCTGTACTTGTACTTTGCTTTTTAGGCTACAGGAGCTTCCGTCGAAGACAGAAGCCCCCGCCCGGCTGCTCAGAGCACGGGACAGCAAGCTTCTGCAGTGCCCCTCCCTCCCTCTGCAGGCCCATGGAGATGCGAGGGCTCCTGACAGCCACATTATTCTTTAAAAGCGCCAGCCGCTTCTGGAGCTGACAGCTTGTTCAGCAGTAGTGGTGCTCGTGGTGGTGGCGGCGGAGGGTGCTCAGTTGACCAGACCTAAAGTGCTGGTGCAGCGTCATTTGGTTTCCCCACTGCCTATGCGCTTACTTTAGCAGAGCAATGGACGGGCAGAAGGGCGCACTCGTGACTGCTTCCTGGTTTCACAGGTGGGAGAAAGGAGGGAAGCGCTGCGATCACGTCATTGGGCATCAACACACACTTGCACAGGCTATATTTAACCTACCTCTCCTTCCATTTCTCCTTGACTGCATAATGCGCCTGCATCTCAGTGACTTTGCCTCTCTGTGTTTCTCAGCTGTTTTCCACGGAGAGATTGTATAGATCGGTGACACTGGTGTCATGTGTCATCTGTGGGTGTAACTGTATGTGTGAATACAGATCCCTGCTGCTTGGTTTTGACTGCAGGCTGTGACTGAAGATCTCTATTGGTTTTCAGTCTGTCACTATGGGAAACGGACACCTTTTCAGCGCTTTCTCTTGCTTCAGGTTAACGCCACATGGGGGCTGAACATGACCACACACAAACATCTATTCGCCCACTCACACTCACGCTTCTTTGTGCTACTGCGAGCAGCCAGGCTGGTCGTGCTGCCTGACTGACTATTATCCTCCATGCTGGGGTCAAAGGCGGGGTTGACCAGACCCGGTTCATCTGACAGGAGGGCCACAGCAGCAGAAGTGGGGCCATCGCTGGGCAGGGTGGCAATGGTGAGTTCTGAGGTGCTGTCAGTGCATTCGCCCTCCTGCGAGCGTCGCTTCCGGTCTGCTGAGAGCCCATAGTGAGAGGCGCCTTTACACCTACACACACGAAAAACAAAATGTCAAACTCAGATTACAAAGTGGCTGCAATTATTACTTGACGTGTTGCTAAACTGATGACACTGATAATGTGATAAAACATGTGCAAACCCTCCAATAAACTGAGCTCTGAAACAGTCAGCGTGAAAGTCAACACAGTTACGTTAGCAGCCGATGAAAAGGTCAGACTCTGGAGACAAATGCAAGTCGATTTCAGCGCGTCCTCCAGCCTGAGGCTTTATTCATGCCGACCTATATCTTCTGCTTGGGGACGAACTCACACAAAGGCTGCTTATCTGACCTTAACACTCAAACAGCACCTCTCTGAGATACCACACAGCCTGCACAATAAACCACAACAACAGACGGTACGCGAGGATACGGTTTCCAGTGCTCGCATCTACAATCCATCTGTCACCTCATCTGAGGACGCACAAAAAAAATTCATACTTACTCTCGCAAGAAGAAAAAAAAATACATAAAAAGAGTTTTTGTAGCATCTTTGTGACAGTGCGTGCAATCACGTGTAGGTTGGCTTTTCTGAGTGCGAGCATCCCCGACAGATGATTGAACACAAATGTGAGGAGGAGGGCGGGTAACTGACACAACATGTGAATATAAAACAGACGTCGTTTGTTGTTTTTCTCAAAAACAAATCCAATTCCTAAGTTCCAGCTGTCAGCAACACAACCGCAGTCTCTCACACACACACAATTATACACACACACAATGCTACACGCCATGAAAGGCTTTTCACACTGACAATATTACATTGGCAATGTTTGTGTGCGAATTAAAGATATCCCTACAGAGCATGGCATTGTACTGCTGGAGAATTTTCTTCCATCTGAAAGTCATAAAGGCTCTGAGCTGACGCTTCGTCAGACGCAGGAATAACTCTGGCTTGTCTCTCCGGCGGTCTCTGTGGAGCCATCGGCACAAACATTAACTGGGTTTTAATGAGCTGGATCAAACCCAGGCTTCGCTTCGACGGTAGCTCAGAAAAAGAAGAGAAGCAGCACCCGTCCTCCTGCGCTGTGGTCTGACAGGTCGGACATTAAAGCAAAAAGCACATGTCAGTGGAAGAAAGGTGCAATCGTGGGCGTCAGTTACACAAAGACACAAGATTACTCAGAGAGCCCAGGTAGGCCACCACATCACTAGAAGCAGTATTTTGTCTCAGTGGGGCATATACATATATGTTCATTTACAATGTAAAGCGCCTTGAGGCGACTGTTGTTGTGATTTGGCGCTATATAAATAACATTGAATTGAATATATGGCCAGGACAATAATCGAATGCTGAAGTAGATTCTACGTCTCAGCTGTAGTCAGGTTAGTGCGGCCACTGATCTCCCTCTGACCTCACAAACGTACTGCTGCGTTACGCCTGCGTGTGGGCAGCGCCGCCGTGAGTTATTCCTGTTCATTCAGTGAGTAAATTGAACGCTATCAAGCATGTCCATGCAGCAACACACCACTTAACTGAGTGAAGTGGCTGAATAGAGTAATATTGCAATCGAGAGGAGAGGAGAGGGCAGCTCTGCAGTCTTGAGGGGCAGACGCTTTCCTCGCGTCACTCACTGTCAATTAGAAAACTGAAATCTACATTCAGCTTGTGCACGCTGCTCTGAGAGAGCACACATATACATGGAAACTATACATGTGTGCACCTGGTGCAAAGTGAACTTTCTCTTAAATGCAACACAAACTGTAAGCGTATGATGTGTGTGCAAACTGCAAACCAACTTGTGAACATAAGTGACTGTTTTAGACGTCTTATCATTGTCACCTGATTGTATAAACAGGTCAGTGTTTGTCAGGATCCAGAGTCGGGAAGATCTGGAGAGATATTATGTTGCAAATAAGCATGGAAAACCTTGTGGCCATTATATTTATCCTGGCACCACTGAAGGGCAAAGCCATGCAGCACTAATCAGAGCGAGGAGCACATTCGTCACCCTCCTGTACGTTAGGATTCCTTTAAAGGCGGCACTGCTGCACTGACCACTGATCAGTGGCTCATTGACATGGTGCTGGTTGAAATATCCCTCAGCATCAGAAACATGGCTAGGATCAGCGGTGAACTGACTAGTGTGAGTAGATTTATTTACATACAACTACTATGTATTTGTACTTTCTATACTACGATATTGGTACTTTCTTTTTTTGTATCCTGCAGGCAAATCTTGTACTTTTAATTTTGCTATAATAATTTCATGGCTCCAGTTATTATTAAATGCAAATTTAGATTAGAAATAAAAAAAATATAATCACGCTCGATGATACAATATTATTATAGATTTAGCTACTCAGCAGTATATGAAGTAATTACCGTTACCGTTCCAGGAATTTAATGTACCCTAGATCACTGTGAAATGTTGCATTATTAAAAACTATGCTTTGATACTAATTAATGGGTATTTTGACTTTTTCTTATAACTTTTTGATACTGTTGTGAGAGATCTCAGCCATTCTTTTCAACAGTGTACAAAACAGTGTCATCAGAAATGCTTTCGGAGTCTAACGCAGCACGTTTCCTGTAATGCTATTTGCATTAAGGCACCGGACAACAGCCTGGAAATCGTGCTCGATATTTTCTAAGCCAATTTGTAACGCTGGATTTATTCCTGAGAGAATTTCCTGGCTTTCCGTGGTTCCCTCTCAACTACTTCTTGGTCCCCAGTCGGCCATCACACAGAAAAATAATAAACCCTGGAATCACTCTGCAGCCTGTTTGGATGCAACAATCAGCATGATGGCGTTAGATTCTCAGTCAACATCGATGCACGTTACGTTAATGCTGCTGCTGTGCTTTTATGCTTCAAGTCTCCCGGCTGGTGTTTCTGACTTACATGCTGCTTTTCTCCACACTCTGATTTCACAGGTATTGTACTGTGTACAAGTAGTGGTCATGGTGAATATACGGCGCTGAATACTTAGACAACATTCCCCTGTTTTAGCACGAGTCGTGGAAAATGGAAAACCAAAGTCAGCCTGTGGAAACGGGCAAATACTATCGAGTATTCGTTGAGTTTTTACGGACCACCCGGCCTTTACAGCCCAGTTTGAATGTGTATGTTACCAACACATCAGCTGAGATCTTGCACTGTGATGGGTGTCAGATAAAGCACGAGAGAAATATATGGAGACCCCTTACACTTTGAAACTTACAGGCGTCATAATACAAAGCCTGTGAGATAGCAGCCTAGCGCCTTTGTTTGGTTTGGGACCAGTTGATTGAAGGCTTTGTCTTCTGTTAATTAAAATCGCCATATCTCTGCTGCTGTAAGTTTTAATGTCTGTCTTTTAATGCCAAGTCCAGAATCTGCACTGCGTGAGGTTGAAGGCAGGGAAGCGTGATCGAAAGCCCCCGTCTCTCTCACCAGGGTGGTCCTGCAGCCTCAGAGTCAAAGAAAATGAGCCAATTAAGTGTGTACACTGGAGAGGTGAAGTGCAGAGAAATACACAAATAGCACACACTTTGCTTTATTTTTTTTTTTAAACATAATATCATAAAACACATCCTTTTATTTGAATAATGGGACTTTGAGTGCCTCTGAAAAGCGGTTCTTCGGCATCGTGTTTCAGGAGGTGATCACTCAGCGTGGAGGATGCTCATTAGCACTGCAGCATGCTTGTCCTGGTCAGCCTCAGTTATCACATCATCTCTCTAAACCCCAGGATCGGTGACAAGATAAAGAGCGAAGACGCCAACATACCTGAGCACTCAGCCCCTCCTTTCCCCTCCCCTCCTCTCCTTTTGCCTGCACTCTTTCCACAGCAATAACAATTACCCATGATGCTTTCGGAGACACGGCGATCGTGCCCAAGCGCCCTGGCTGTGACACAAACAGCCTTGTTCTTGTGATGTGAAATAAACACCAGCTCACAACTCATCAAAGCCCATGAGATTCTCCAATCCTCTTTAGGGGTGAGTGGATTATCCTTTCTAACCCAAATACTCTCTCCGCTCGCTGACTGCCACCGACAGTCATGTTGGGCCACAGTCCGCATACAACGCAAATTACCTCCGATAAGGTGCCACTTCCAGGTCAGACAGTCGGCTACAGCAACGGGGCTCAGCGCGTACTCTCCAGTGTGTGTAACAGATTATAATGAGCCATACTGTTTGGAATCTAAAGCATCAAAAATGCTTTAGTAAACAGAAAAATAACCAAATGATTGCACAAATATTTGTTTGGGCTCTTTTGCACCATTGGTATGTCAGGTATGTGCTCTTATCACGCTCGTCAAGTGGATCTGTTAGGCTAGCTTTGCATTAGCTTAGCACGAGTCACAAAATAATCCTTGTTTACTTACATAATGCAGCCCCAAGTTCATCCACTGTCTGAAACAAGCCACATTGGCGCCTTTCTCCTTCAATTCTAATTGGTTGCTTTGGGTAAGGAGGCGGTTTGAGGCTGATGAGGGAGGCGGGGCTTCTGTATTTGAAATCAGAATAGTGGATGTGGATGGGATGATAGTCCTATCTGCCCTCTTTGACATTAC
This sequence comes from Pelvicachromis taeniatus, assembly GCA_015108175.1. Taxonomy (NCBI): domain Eukaryota; kingdom Metazoa; phylum Chordata; class Actinopteri; order Cichliformes; family Cichlidae; genus Pelvicachromis; species Pelvicachromis taeniatus. The sequence goes on from VURO01040048.1 coordinate 10,678, forward strand.
ACAGGTCCAAGATCTGAACTGAGCATTTAGGGCAGTCCAAAACCTTTAAACCCTGTCCGTATTCAGCAGGAACGTTCATCGCTGTAACATGGGACTCTGGTTAGGGCTGGCAAAACCATTATGTTCCTAATCGATGAATCTAGTGATGAATGTTTCGATGCATCGATGAATCTAATGATATATGTTACTGCTAAGCAGCTTAAATGAGTTTAGCATTTACGGAGGTTGGGTGTTTATCTCTGAGTGTGTGTCTACGTGGGGGGTGTCTGGATGAATTAAAGGGTAAAAACCAGCGTTCGTAACAAAGTTGAAAACTTACGGTCGTTTTATGATCGGCCATTTCCACCTTACAAAGCCGGCAAAGACTGAATCACTTCCTGTTCGCTTCAAATATCCCCATACTGTAGAACTGCGTGTTCGGGGGGCGTGGTTTAAGTCCACATGTTACCGCTACTCGCTGCCGCCATGTGTTTTTTTGAAAGTGACGACGCATCGACACAAATTTTTTACGT
>VURO01040049.1:0-25967 GCA_015108175.1 Pelvicachromis taeniatus
CCCTCTTCTATGGAACCAGCTTCCAGTTTGGATTCGGGAGACAGACACTATCTCTACTTTTAAGATTAGGCTTAAAACTTTCCTTTTTGCTAAAGCATATAGTTAGGGCTGGATCAGGTGACCCTGAATCCTCCCTTAGTTATGCTGCTATAGGTTCAGACTGCTGGGGGCCCCCCTTGATGCATTGAGTTTTTCCTTTTCAGTCACCTTTCTCATTCACCATGTGTTAATAGATCTCCCTGCATTCAACCATACTTGTTATTAATCTCTGTCTCTCTTCCACAGCATGTCTTTTATCCTGTCTTCCTTCTTTCACCCCAACCGGTCGCAGCAGATGGCCGCCCCTCCCTGAGCCTGGTTCTGCCGGAGGTTTCTTCCTGTTAAAAGGGAGTTTTTCCTTCCCACTGTTGCCAAAGTGCTTGCTCATAGGGGGTCATATGATTGTTGGGTTTTTCACTGTATGTATTATTGTAGGGGTCTATCTTACAATGTAAAGCGCCTTGAGGCGACTGTTGTTGTGATATAAATAAAATTGAATTGAATTGAATTATTTTCAAAATATAAACAGAAATTTTGTCAATTATTTTACAAGAAATTGAAAATCTATTATAATTCTTGTTTGAGTTAAAATGGGTGGACTTGCAAACATCTATTCCTTAATATCTGAAAAGATCCAGGCAGACTGGAGACTGCAAAACCCTAGAGGCTTTCAACAGGCCATGAAAGCCCTTCACCAATATTTTATCACTTTATTTGCCTGATGTCCTTTTTAAAGTACTGTGAGGTCTTTCTCGGACTCCTGTCACACCTATTATGCTGCCACAGTTCACTTTTATATCACGCAGTGTCCACGGTACATTTCCAAACATATAGTACATATAAGCACACAGTCAGATATGTGTTTTTATATCTGTTCATGCATACTTATATACATGCATTTGACTAAATATTAAAGAAAATCTAATCTACAAAAATGAGTTATCATCAGACAGGATAGAGATATTCTCAATGTTTAGTCCTGACGTGTGGAAAGGCAGAATCTGAAACCTTGGAAACGATGACAAAGACACCCATGTTCTTGGTTTTGAGTGGGCCTTTTAAGGCAGTGCGTGTCCTTTCCTTCATTTGTCACAGTGCTTCTTTGGGACAGTTAAATTAGAATGCCCACGTATTGTGTATATGACTGTTCACTGGTCATGCATTATGGTTTTCAGGTGGGTTCGCACGGCATATGGAGATTACAGAGATCAGTTTTGTTTTAAAATGTAATAATGCTGATGTAGCCTCTTTCTCATTTGTATATTTAAGATGGTGACCTCACACTGCACATTTCCGACCACAGCCCTGCTCAACTTCAACCTGAGTAAAGGTCTAACCATCCAGATTAACTGAAAACACCTGCATGTGTATGTGTGTGTGAGAGTGACTGTTACTTTCATTACAAGCAGAGCTCAGTCATAGATGAAACCCATCAACTAAGAGCAGTAAAAGATGATGTCTGAACATTAAAGGGAAGGGCAGCGGAAAGAAAAGAGTAATATTATGCAAACAGCTGAAAAATCATCACAGGGTACATTACTGTTTTTAATTATATATTAGTTTTGCACAATATCAACTCACTCATTCTAGCTTTTATCACTGAACCTGCAGTAAAAGTGGAAAGCCATGAATCTTTATGTCTATTTCCGTGCAATGCCAAGCTTTAAGACTGGAGCAGGAAATGGGAACACAGTTCCCAGTGCCCTATGGGCTGCACTAACTGTGGTCTGTCTTTTATCCTGCCATGCAGGAGACAGGCAAACAAGTGAGTCATTTTTTTTTTAGATCTTAAACTCTAAGCTGTTTTCACAAATCCACCACAGCTTTAAGCTTTTCTAGCCCAAGTGATAATCATAACTAATTTACAGTGGGCGAGTGGGGGTCATATGTCCTGTCCAGAGGAGCTAACCTGCACCATAATCACATGCATTTAAGTGAGTGAGTATTTCCACTAATGAGAATCTCTTTGAGGTTTTCTATTGAAATGGTGACTTCAGATAGTGTTAAATAAATCAATATAATTCAGTATCTGGTTTATTGGAGAGTCACATGTGCTTTACATTAGAAAAAGGAAATTCTTGTGTTCTAATATATTCCTTTTTGCACTGATAAGTGACATTGATGTGATAGCACAGTGTGTTTTTTGCAATCTCTGTGTGATACTAACATAAGTCAGAGCATCCCATTTTCAAGTTAGCAAGTTTACACACTGTATGACCCTAAAATCACAAAACTGGGTAACACATGGAGTGCTAAGGGCAAAGGACTACCTGTTAGTACTAATTGATGAAGAGGGACAACTTTTTTATATTACAGGACAAGAACAGTACAGTCTGTACAAAAGCAGTAAGGTTGACCAACAAGTTCTTGCTGTCTTAAGGGAACACCTAATGGGTCTGGTATATAAAAGATAGACGAAGCCATGACATTATCAACAGCTGTGTGGACTTGTGTTTCTGGAGTGTTGGAGTTTGGAACTGAAGCTTTTTGGGGTTTTGATTAGTTTTGTTTTTTGTGACTCCAGATGTGACCATATTTTTCTGAGTTGGAAAATTATTAATTAATTAGCTAATGCTAATCAGCAAAGGGCCTCCATAAGCTGTAATAGTGCATCACAGATCTCTTGCATAGAATGACAATCGCCTGCAATTGAAATAAAAAGTACCCAAAACACTGCAGAGAGGTCCAGTTTGGTTCAGTAGACTTCATTCCTTGCTAGCAGGTAGCTGCCTATCCTGGCACCTCTTGACACTCAAAACAGCGACACCCTCATAATGCATTCCATTTACTTTGGAAACTGAAGCTGGGAGTGACATCACTTCTGAAATGATCAAGTTTGAGTACTAGTAATCAGAAAGTAGAAAAAAAACAGGGTTTGTTTTGCTCCGTATATAGACAGAGCCATTCATCAGTCGCTAGCAATACAATGCTATGTTCACAGACAATTCCTGGTCAGTGCTCTCTGAATTACTGAGTCACAAATACTGACCAATGGTCGCACAAAAAAGCTGCATGTTTTGTAGATTTACATGCACTGCCACCATCTTGGACTGTGAGATTGCCGTTTGTTGGCTCTTCTCTGACATTACGAGATGGAAATCCAACTTAAGGGGGCATTCTGGTCAAAAATCCGACACAGAAGCTGTTATTTCTTATTTTAAAGATACACCCCCTGTCAATTTAAACAGTTAAATAGTTATAGAGTGGAAAAACGTTTTTTGTAGCATGCTAACATATGAGAATTTTTGCTCAAAAGCAGACTTGGACTTGATTTTGGTGCAAGCTATAAGAGACCATAAGAGGATTTGCAGTTTTTGGCACCTCCACACTGGTTTTATTTTTCATTCCTTGAGCCTTTTGGCCCTCTACCATGTTTATTGCTCTAAAGGGATTATTATTGGTTAATGCTGTTGTCAGACATTTAACAATAGCAGGTTTTTTAGTCAACAGCGACACCAATTTACAGAAATACACACTGAGAGGCTCAAGGCTTAATCTGTATTTTCTGCGTGATATATATACATATATATATATATATATATATATATATATATATATATATATATATATATAATCACTTTTACAAATAAACATTTAAAGTCAGAAGCTCAACTTGTTTAGTCATTCGTCATTTAATCAAACTAATTTCTTCTGAAACTAATCTGAGCCACAGCCAGCTGACTTCAGCAGAAAAGAAGTGATAAAACAAATTCCACCTCCATATTATTAAGGATCCCACCGAGAGTAAAAAGTCACTGTATGAGAAAGCAGTATCAATCCATTACCTCATCACTCAACTAAAAACACTCGGTGCGCCCCCACCCTTTGACTAAGCATCTTTCACTTTTGCACACTGCATCGCTCTTTCCTGTTTGTTCAATCTTATTATTACTATCAGGGAAACTTCTCAAGCCACCCGTTGACACAGCGAGTTCCACTACCCCAGCTCTGGAGGAGGGGGGATATCCCACGGTTCCAGATGCACGTACCGAAACGACAGGCCCGCCTTCCACTTGCCTAAGCTGAGGTGAGTTTTGTTTATCTGGTATCCAATTTCCCCACAACGTTTGATAAGGTTTCAAACTTTATCTCATCTTACACAGCCCTCCCTTTCACACGAACAGCTTCTTACCAAAGTGAGATGCCCACAGTTTTAAAGAAAAGGGACGCCCACGAGTTAAAGTTAAAGGAAAATGGCGTCCCTCTGAGGACAGTTAGGGGGAAATACTGGAGAAATGTAGACATTTTCTACACAAGCCAGTAGTTACCTGATCGTCATGCAGTGATTTTTGCCTTCCCTTCTGTGTACATTTATAGAGATTCTCTTATTTCCATATCAAGTAGTCATAAAAGGACTAAAAACATGTAAATTACTTTACATTAAATGACTTTACATTAAACATACTTGTCACAAATATTTTTTATTTGCCACATGTAGCATAGCAATAACCTGACTTTTCTCATTCTTTGTCAGTGGAAGCCAGGAGTATAAATGTTGGATCCATTATATGTTGAACAGGTAAATAAATACCTTTCAGAAAAAAGGATAAAAGCTGTGACATGTTTATATTTCCCTTATATTGAAACTGATTGTACCCGTCGCTGTGGTAATTTGATACCCAGCTGCCACGTTGCACAGGTGGGAGGAGAGGCGTGAAGTGGTAGGAGGTTCACTGAAATGAAACACTGCAAAGCAAGTTGTTGGTATTTGGAAGGAAATAGGTCTTAGAAATCATATTGGTTTCTGGTATAAAAACCATTCCACTGCTGTGTGGGTACTACTGTAAACAAGGGTGATGTAATCTCTAGTACCATATGAAAATTATTCCGTTGTTGTGTAGATAACCCATTTCAATTAAATGTTCCCTTGACTAGACGTGTTTAAATCCAACTATGAATTATTATGAGTCATTTCAGTTTACATTTTTGACACATCTGCAAAACAAAGAAAAGATAAAAGGAGGAAAGTACTTAAAGTCTTTTTTTTCTCGCCTCTTTTACATTTAATTTCAAAATGACATGTACTTTTTTACGTTAAGTGTGGGGAAAATCGAGCAGCAGAATAATATCAATGTCCAGCTAAATGCAGTCCAATCAGAGACTGATGGTATGCGCTCCCACTACTCAACTATCAAGTGAAGAGGTCCACACAATTGCAATTTTGGCACATTTCATACCCATTTATTCATTTTCTTACCCAGCCAGAGTCACAGTGGGCCATTCTACTTTACACTGGCTACCTGTTAGAGAGAGAACTGATTTTAATTATTTTAAAGCCTTATATGGGTTTCTTCCTACCTATAATATAGATTTAGCCACACCGTATGAACTAAGGCACTGTCTGTGATCCTCAGGTCAGTGTCTTGTGTCCCATAGCCTGTCTGATTACAACAGGAAATCAAGGATTTTCTGTTGGTGCACCACAACTGTGGAACCTTTTGCCCGAAGAACATTTATTTTTAATGTTGATTCATTTTTTATCCTTTTTGTATATATCTACCCACTATTATTCTTCATAATTTTGTTCAGGTTTTATGTCATGGTCTTATTGCTTATTAACCAGCCTTTCCAACCTAGCTCTTCCTGTACAGAGTGTCCTGTCTTCATTCGACCTAAATATCCACTTTTTGCTGAAGTCATTTTCACACACAAACTGCAGAAAATGCCAATAGATTCAAAGTGGTGCACATTCACACACACACTTTCTCTCATCTAGCACACAATAAGACCCCTCAAACAGATTCTTACAACTGGAAATACTAACTCGCGTAAATACATACGACAGGCTTTTGTCCTGTCTCCCTCCCCTCTCCGCACAGCAGATGGCCGGCCCTCCCTGAGCCTGGTTCTGCTGGAGGTTTGTTGCTGTTAACAGGGAGATTTTCCTTCCCACTGTTCCTAAGTGGGGGTCATGTGATTGTTGGGGTTTATTCCTCTGTTTTACTGCAGGGTCTTTACCATACAATTGAATGCACCTTGAGGCAAGTGGCTCACAGATGGCCGCAAGATTCATTACACATTCTCATGAATGCATGAAGCAGCAGGCTGCAACAGGCAGACGTACAAGGCATCGAAGAAGAGCTGAAGAGGTGATGGTAAACAGCAAAAGCATGAGGTTGTGGGTGGATGCATGCACGGGGGCCAAGTCAGGGCGCGGAGGGCCTCTAGTGCACTGGCGAAACTGGGGGCTCCTTCAACTGGAGGGGAGGTTGTTTCATCCTTGCAGGAGGTCTCTGCTCTCCAGGAGTTCACTCTGCAGGTAGGGGAGAGATATAGGAGAGGTGGAGAATGAACTCAACCTGAGCATCTATTGTCTTATATAGTCCAGAAGATGATTGGGTGGGGGTAGTTTCCTCTGCGGTGGGGTCAGATGGGCCGGCCCGGGCTCTGTGGGGCTTGGTGGCGCTACTGCTGTGGGCCCCGGTCCAGATGGGTCTGGGCTCCCTGCCCTTGGTGGATTCTGGAGAACAGGGATGCCTAATGGAGTGAGTGGGGAAGCTGGCCCCAGGGAGGGGCTACTTGCCCCCACCTTCTTCCCCATCCCCAAATACCTCCCTCTTCCCGCTCCACCACACCCACCCACACATGCAGGGCCTTGGGTGCACCGTGTCACCAGGGTGCAGGGGCATGCTAAATGGTGTCCAGGAGACGGTTTGTGCTTTCAACCTCACCTCTGGCGCCGGTGCCCACCTCTTAATTTTAAATACATGTAGACATTGAGGGTTCTCGGGAGGGGCTGTGCTGACACCGGCTGCTCTCTGACAGGAAGCACCGCAGGAAGCACCATGCCCCTCCCATGTTTTAAATGCACTTTAAAACAGCACGCAGCAACACCACATATAAGCGGGTGGAGGGAGGCATAGAGTCATCACACCCCCGTTCTCTGTTTACCATGGGGGTGGCGGGCTGGGAGGAGTAGTTGGACGTCTGATCGGGGTCTGGATGCAGGACCTCCCTGCCGCTATGGGACCGGGGGCGGTCTGCTTGTCTCCACCCCAGGAATAAGGGTAACATCTCCTGGGTCTAGGTACCATCACCCTCAGGGGTGGCGGTGTTTGGACCTGGGGTATAGAGTACGTTTGGGGAGTGTGATTGTGTGTACAGTGTCCATTTATGTTTGTCTCCACGTTTGGCGAGTGACGAGTATTTGTCTATGTGTGCATGAGGGTGGGAATGCACACTTGTGTCTGTGCGTGCCTGTTCGTTTGTGTCTATATGTCAGGTCGGGTCTCAGACTCCACCTCTCTGGGAACATCTCAGGCCCTTCCAGGTGTGGGGGAACATCTCCCCCCACCACACTCCCTACAGGTGGCTGATGCCCTCAGACGTCGGCGCATTGGTGGTTCTGGGCATCCGGGGCTGGGCACTCAGGTATGTCTCGGCCCTGGGGGGCGGGGCTATGGCTCCCCGCACCCTCTAGCAAATTGTTACATGGAGAAACCTTTTGAATACAAGCGCACTCATGCATACAGGTGTGCACACAGGTGTACACACGGGTGCTCACAGACACAAACTTTATCTTTCTTGAGTTGCTACCTCAAAGCGCTGTTGGTCTTGCGTGCTACACGGTAACATTCAATATTTAGTATTTACTGTTAGTTACAGTTATCTAGGTTATTGCTGTGGTGTCGTGTTTATTGTTCGCTCTCTTTTTGCTTGTTTTCTTCTTCTTTTTTGTGATCCAGCGGATTGTCTTCTCTCACTGTCCCGCTTCCCCTCTGTTTTTCTTTCCCTTTTCTCTCTCTCTCCCTTTCCTATCCTTCAGTCATGTCTGTCCCATCTGTAATAGCTTAAAATAAAATAAATAATAATAAGGTCAAACAAATGGACCAATACAGCAAGGCCATGTTGACTCGTTGGGAATATTCTTACTCTTCAGACAATAATTCTGATGGCTAAAGAACCAAATAGGGCAGGCAAAAAAAATGGGGGGCGCTTTTCCTTCCCACTGTTCCAAAATACTGACCTATAGGGGGTCATGTGATTGTTGGGGTTTTCTCTGTGTTATTGCAATTTAATGCGCCTTGAGGCAAGATTCATTACACATTCTCATGAATGAGAAATAATCCAGCAGCAGGCTGAAACGTCCTGCATACCTGGTGTCTAGATTCTCCTTAACTTCTCTCATCATGACGTAGCATCAGACAGACAAACAAGGCAGCGAAGAAGAGTCGAAGAGGTGACGGTAAACAGCAAAAGCACTGCTGGAGTTGAAAATACTCTTGATTTATGCACTCATGTATGCCCACACACGTTCTCACTCAAACAACCAAAAGTGCAAGCACTTATTAAGAAAAACATAAACACACATAGAGACACTTGGAAACATTTATGCACTTATTGTACGACTATAAATTTACAAAAAAAAAAACACAGACATGCACACAAGCTTACTGATCGTGTACACATGCAGCACAGATAGCGATTTAACCCTTCTTCTTTCATGTCTCCATTTACTGATAAACCATTTGTCTCTTGGGAGATCTTGTCATTTTCCCCCGAAATGTTGTGATTAGTTTCTATCATGATGTAACCGCGAACCAAACAAACCCTTCAACACCCACGCATGCACACTTGTATACACACACAAGCATACACTCAATCTCCTTCAAGCTCCGTTCCAGAGTGACGCCATTCAAGACGTTTTCAGAAACCGAGTGGCGTCCCCCACGGCTATTTTCCAGTAAACACATTACAGCACGTCATTATGCCGCTCACATGCAGCTGAGGAGGGTCACTTGTCCATCCTGTTGACTCAGATTATTCGCCCCCACCCATTGCCTAGACCTGATTTCCAATAAATCCACTTTTATTTCCCAAAAATTTGAAACCGGAAGGTTGGTGTTGCTGACAGATGATATCCAGCCAACTAATAAATAAAGTCTTGTGTCAAAGTTTAAAGATGAGGAAGTTCTTTTAAACATCAGTGTGTCACTATCAAACCGACTCTAGTACATCATCAAAAACATACTCTAAACAAACAAGACTATTGGGAGCCAAATATTTCTCCAAATTAAGATCACATTTCCCATAAATCCTGTTGCTGCCTGTTACCAATAAGAGCTTTCCTTCCTCGGCTAATGGTTTCCTCTTTGTCTTTAATCAAAAGAATAAAGATGTCGGACGAGATTTCATTCCATTTCTCTTTTCTTCACGAGAAACTTTTTATCAATAAAGAGTAATGCCATATGTTGCATTTTTAACAATGTTGGTGGGATCCCCCACTGAATGATAACACTAGCCTGTCAGTTAGCACACCACGCATGAAAAAAAAAAAAATCTTAGCACATGACTTTTCTCTGGTGCCGCAATGATGTTTTGAAATCCATTTTTCCAGACAAGTGTGGTTTCAAATACTTGAAAAACTCAAATATAGTCATCAGACTCGACTGTGCTTTGCCCTTAGCCCCCCAGTGACTCCAAAACTACTACTACTAGTTTTTCAAACTACTAATTGCTTCCAAGTGAAAAACGACCTCAAAACTACATTAGGGAGAAACGTGGTTTGGTTACAGTTTCCTGGAAAATGTAGTTAAAGCTACTTTGTAAATGTTCAATCTGAAATTGCGCACATGCTTCCCACATGCTCCGAACAAGTGTGTGGTGTGGCTGCTCGATGAACACATTGTCTTGGCATGCCTTTACAGTGGCTTTGTCAGAGGGGGTTAAATTACAGCAGAGAAGCAGTGGTGTGGTTTCCTTGTTTGTAGTTTCACCAGTTAACGCCACAAAAAAATGGCACAAATGCAGTTGAACTATATTAATGAACAGACAAGCGTCAACGTCGTTTACCTACCGAGGTGTGCTTTCAGTGTGAATTAAGACACTCCCACCTCATATTTGGTTCCTGCCTTGAAATAAAAAAAAAAACTACTGATTAGACACAGCTGCTGTGTTCCTCAGATCTTCTCTCATACTTGTAAATGCCTTAGTATTGATTACATTAACAGGCAACATGAAAAAGTACTGCCAAAGATCTTTTATCTAAAATACCTTAACGGATTTTCTAAAATTATGCAACATAACATTTGTGTGTGTGCATGTGTGTGTGGGTGTGTGTGTGTATGTAAAGAAAAAAGCACATCATCTTACAGGATGATACAGGAAGTGAGTGCATTACTTCATGTGGTTCATAAAAACCGCACACACCCCTTCAGTCTTTTTATCATGCACACTTCATGGATGTTATTAAATGATCGCAGAATGCCCCCGCACACACTAATGTGAAAACAGAAACAATTCTGCACTCAAATCAGCAGCCGGTGATACAAAAATGAGAAGGAAACTAGCAGCCAGTATTTTTGATGACTTGTGATTACACGTTAAAGTGAATGAGCGCGTGTGAAATGTGCGCCAGTGCTGTGACCTTCACTGCACTGTCAGTTTCTACATCCGCTGGTGTGCCTGGGTTCGCATGGGTCAGAGTGGCGTAAATTCATGAGGTGATGTTTGTGACCTCTTGGTTTTTTTGTTGTCATGCAGACTGGTGCACAATTCTACAGTGCACCACCTATGGGTGTAAGCCAGGTTCCAAGTGGACTTGAAAAAGGTATAATAGTTTAATTATTTCAAGCATGTCCTCACCTCCACTCAGTCATGGCAGATGGCTTGGTTCCGCCTGTAAAAAGGGAGTTTTTCTTTACCACTCTCTCCAAGTGCAAGTGTTTTCTCCTGTATTGGTGTATGGTCTTTACCTTACAATATGGCAATATGCATCTGGAAGCTGCAAAAAAAAAGGAATTATATTATAGGATTATTTAATCTTGGTGTCCGCAGCTGACTGTTTGCGAATTACCCAACCAAAGAAATTTACTTTCTATGTGATTAGCACTCACCGCAGCAGAAACTTGTGAGCCTTATCGCTGCTTTGTGCACTTGGTCATGAGAACATCACTGGGTCTGGTGAGAAAGTTTAATAATTTCTGTGACTTAGGTCACAGAAAGCCAACAAAATGGTTTCTGTCCATTGTGTGGTGACCCATTTGGACGCTTTCCTATTTTATTATCAAATGACTCATCTTGGTTTTTTAGTTATCGGCTGTCCTTCCTCTCTGTGATTCTCTTTCCCGTCAATTTTTGCATTGTTTGAATTTTGTACTCTCCCTCTTGCCTTTTGTGGACTCCTTACTGGTATTTAACCCCAGCTTTGTTCATGAAAACTGTGATTCTCGATTTAACCTGAGTGCTGCTTGATCCCTGCTACTGATTAAGGCCATTACACTTGGTCTATTACACTTTGTGTTAAAATTTTCTGTCCCTACATCTCTGTTCATTTCAAATCACCATCCTGCTTGGAACTTGGAACTCTCATCTGTGAGCTTGTGTTAGTGCAACAACACAGTTGGCTTGCAAGGTTTCCCCTAAAGCAGATGACTGGCTTTTTAGGGGAAAAGGGAAGCCATGTGTCATATAAACCCAGTCTTACAGGATCCTGCAATATCCAGGATTTTGTAAGTGGCATATCTGCTCATTATAATATCTCTACTCAAATAGTTAAATATATGCTAATTATTTCTTCTTTTCATCCAGAGCCAGTTTAGAGAATCACAGCAGTTTGCCGTCACCTGTGTTACAAACATGTCTACATGTTCCCATCAATAATCAGTTTGCCTCAGAAGAATATGGTCACATGTGTGAAGAGGACGACTGAGGTGACTCGTCAGAAAGCAGTAACATTACTCCCTACACCCCCTTCTTATTCTTTACACATATGGAGCTACGTTCTTCTTCTCTTCGTCTTAAAACCGCAGCAGACGGCGTTTCCTCCTGCAGATCATTCACGTTTTACATATCAACAACTTTTCTACAGAATGTCTGACGTGGTCATCGAGGAAGTGTTTTATACAGTTACTGGAACACAGAGGGAGTGTGTGATGGTTCTGAGGATGTTTTTTCACTCCCCGAGTTTAATTTTATTGGTTATTGACAACTTGTTGATATCAGCTAAATTACAGTATGTATTGCATCATCATGCCCGTCTGCTCCTTTCCAGACACTACACTGCACAAATATGTGCAGTGTAGTGGCTCCTGTGTGTGTGTGTGTGTGGGGGGGGACAATAATAGTGGCATTACTTTATCCCTTTTTTATGTATTAGCATTTCTGTTAATTGGGCACGCTTTCTGTGCTGGTGTCTGGGTATTGGAGTCAAGTCATCAGGAAAATTCATCTCACCTGGTCAGATGGTATTTACGCCAGCAGCCACTCTCCATCTGGCTTTTGTTCAGTGTGTTTCATTTGGAGCCAGCTTAAGCTTAAGATGTTTAATTAATGTACTGCACAAAGCACTTTAGACCTTAACTATCTGAAGCAGAATCATGTTAAACTACTTTTTTTTTTTTTTAAAGGCAGAACTCTGCACCGCTCCCTCAGCTACGATTACCTCAGCAGAGAATTTCTGTCTAAAACAGGAGGAGGACCACAGGAAAACCTCAGCTTTTCTACATCCACCAAGACCCGTGCATGCATAGAATTAAGTTCAGGCTTTAGTTCATTTGCACCTGTTTGGTGCTCCCATTGGCGTTATTTAACGAGCAAGGGAAAGTTATTTATAATAGCCTTTTACTAAGTACTTCTAACTAACCTTCTTTCTTCTGTGTACTTAAAAACAACACTTTCTATGTCTTTTATTACCTTAACTATCTGCACCAGTAGTAATGAAAAAAAAAACCCTCTTCTGAACAGTAAACTAAAGATAGCTGTGCCACAGCGTCCCACCTGTTGTTTCCATATAAAATAAATAAGAACAAGAAGAATATCTTCCTTTGTTTGCATGTTTTCTAACAAAGGAAGCCAAAGATGTGTTCTCTTCATTGTTTAAAATATAATAATTGAGGATCTTAAAGCTTCATGTCCTTATTGCTAATGCAGAAGGTAGAAAAAACAAATGCATGGATTTGAAGGCATGGAAATCGACCCATTTTGAGATGAATTTTCTTCTGTCTGTCCCCTGAACATCATCTGAAATTGGTCTCCCTGAGCACTGCATTGTGGATCCCTCTAATGCTAATGTGTCTGTGTAGTGGGAAAAGCAATTATCCTTGATATATTTCCTTATCATTTGACCCCTTGTCTCACCTGTCAAACAGCACAGTGCAATCAGCCATACTAAGATGTTCCTTGCAGGATATACACAGCTGTAATTAATGACAAGTTTGTTTGAATGACTGAAATATGCATACTGTTGATGACCTGTGACGAGCCAAACACAGCGCCAATGAAATTGGTGTGTGAGCTGGAAAGCACGATTTCACGCAGCTCAGTTGTACAGAGTGAGATACAAAGTGAGATCCTAAAGAGTGCTATGGCTTTAAGACACATCTGTGACACGACGGTTTTGTTTTTTCTGAGGAAATACTAAACAGACTGTAATGTCATTTTGAACACAGCCTTGTTTGTGACAATACCAGACAGTCAGGAGCCACACAGCAAAACACGCACACACACTTAGGTACCCAACTTGATGTCCTGACCCCAAGGCAGGAGGAGGAAAGGGACACACGGTGCTTATTAATGGTGTGTGTGCAAGAGTGTCTGTGGGATGAAGGCAGAGATCAAAGTGTAATAGCTCGCTTGTCCCTATCATCCACATCTTCCCGTCATACTCTCTCTTTTTCTCTCAGTGGGTCTGCCTGTCCCGTCTCTTCCGAACACCTGCCTATTAGAGGGCGGCAAGGTTAATAATAACAGGTTGCACCCCGTGTGTGTTTGTAGGGGAATGACTGGAAACGGACAGCATCTCCAGAGAGCGGAGAGCATTTGTGTTGCATTCTCAGACCAACTAGACTGTGCGTGCGTGCGTGCGTGCGTGCGTGCGTGCGTGCGTGCGTGCGTGCGTGCGTGCGTGCGTGCGTGCGTGCGTTTACAACAGGGTTCTATGAACACACATAATGATGTGTATGTGCAAGTCTGCATGTCAGCTTTGGACACCAAAACTATATGGCCCTCTGTTTTTTCATTTACTTTTAAAAGTTTAAATGAGGGAAAATGGTAGTGCTACAGCACAGAGCAGCACACTTCAAAGAATAGTGTTTTTTAGCCTTCTTTGTCTCTAGACTTGTTCAAAACTACATTTCCTGTGGGTACAAGCCATCAATAAATTAATTTTTTTTTCCTAAACCAGCCTGGAAGAACTTGACTGACCTCCGCATAAGCGGCACATAAACATCCACTGTGTTGAAATAAGATATCTGCGAGTGTAAAGTTAAAGTGTCTGCATACTTTGGTTCTTATAGTGGAAGTGTGGAGGGTGTTTATATATGCACAAACTCCCTTTTCTGTGAGAATTCCAGCAGGGGAAGTTGAAGTTTTTTGAGAAGACTGTGAAAAAAGAAAACGTGAAGGGGAAGTGACTGCACCTTTTTAGCATTAAAAACAAATCGGGTGGTTAAAACCTAAAGAGGAAGAAGAACTACGTCACATGACTGGATATTTGTGCATGTGCTGAGGCGAGAGAGGGAGAGAGAGAGAGAGAGAGAGAGAGAGAGAGAGAGAGAGAGAGAGAGCGGAATCATGTCCTTTGAATCATTACCAACATCAAAGGCTGTCGCTCTCGTTAAAAATGGACATCAAGCCCTCCATCCTGTGGAAGAGAAGAGAGAACCACAGAGAGAAGGGTGTGTGTGTGTGTGTGTGTGTGTGTGTGTGTGTGTGCGTGTGTGTGTGTAGGGGGCAAGCAAAACAAGCAAACAAACAAAAACTACTGATGCCATATAATTTCCAATAAATTGGAATTTCTGGTAAATTGTTTCTGTGTTAAGATATAGAAACTGAATGTTGTTCTTTTCCATTTTTAGTTGCTCACCTACATGTCATTTTGATGATTACCTGTTTTCCATGCATGTCTTTCACAGACACCTCATCCACCTTTTCAGCTTTGCTATCTGTGGCAAGTTCCTCAAAAAACTAGAGAAAGACAGACAACAGATCCAATGAGGGATATTGTCTAAAAACAATAAGGCAACAGTTCTTAAGTATTATATCAAACATGTACTCACAGTCTTTTTCCCCTTTTTATCCTTCTTCCCCTTTTTCACAGTTTTTTCTGTTGAAAGAAAACCAATTTGAAATTCCACAGAAACACAACTGGGCATCACTGATGTAAGACATTATATTTATAAAGCTACAATAGTAACTGTCATGTCTATAGCCTAGTAGGATGGATGAGGGAATTTACCAACAGTGTGAGCAAGTACAAATCAGTGTGACAAAAACTATTCTCTTTATTTACTAAAAAGGTAGAGTAGAAGCACTATGTCACTCTTGCATCACCAGGGGTTGATGCAGAAATCTTTGTGGCTGGCCGTATGCACGTTTGTTTGTAGACTGCTGATTTCAGAAGTGCAAAATTTGGAAAGAAACATGTGTAAATGAATCACACAAACACGACTGCCTAAAGGACTACTGGAAATGGCGACATATTTGATGCTGACAAAAGCATGCCTTGTTTTGCACCTGACGTGACTTTGAGAGTTGTTTAGCTGGAAAGAGCTCAGGCCTGCTCTTTCCCTCTGGTCTTCAATATTCCGTTTTTGTTTTTGATAAATACTTGCAGCCAAACATAGCATGCAGTTTTATTTACCATGCAGTGGTTTTACAGAAGGGTAATTTATAGTTTATACAGTAGAATCATTTCTAAAACTCAGCCCTCCTCCAGCTAAATACTCCAAATTCACGTGAGCTGTCAGATTTACGCAGATATAACTCTGCAAAGCACTTGTCTCGATCTATTTCGAACTGAACTGTTCACCATTATATCAAAACATATTGACCATTCCTCCGGTGCCATTTCTTGCTTGGTTTCCAGAGTAAAACCTAAGCTTGTACTGTTTTATATTGATTAGCAAATTGTACGCTCCCTTGTAAGGTTTGCCCATTTTTTACCCATTTAATTTGTTCTGATACTTTTTCACTGCAATGAACATTATTTAAATGATCAGCATCTGTGCTCAGAAATGTATCATTTTTATAGTAGATCCTACAGAACCATTCCCTCCTTTCAGAGCAATAGGAGCCGTAGATAAATGATGATGGGCTGTCGTCTGTTTTGACAATAGCTTCTCAACAGTAGGCTGGAAATTACACAGCCAAATCTGCTGAGAAACTGACTGGCAATTGCTATACCAATCTTACTACTTAAAGCTTTGCAGTTACAGCTGCAGTTATTTTACAACCACACCTAGAAACCAATTCAAAATAACCAATGTCCCTAATATAAATGACTGTGGGAAGAAACCCTGGGCAGGTACAAGGAACGTGCCATCTGTATAAAGACCTTCAGGAAGGCTTAGACCACGGGATTTACTATATGATGTCAAATCAGTTCTTTCAGGCAGTTTGCATACTGAAGGCCTTACAGGGGCTTTACACGTCTATGTTCAATCTAGATCCTAGGCACGTTGTCATTGCAAACCACTCTAAAATGCTACAACCATGGCAATTTAACCAAATGTAGTGTTGACACAGCCCACAGCTATTGTGATTGGCCCGTTCAGTACTGTGGATTCCTCCTGTGCATTTCCAGGTATATTTTCTTTGCAGGTTTAAAATCAATTAATGAGACAATAATAATCATAGTCTTAATAAAGGAAATATAAAAACCCAAGAGACAAATATGTACGCTAAAAAAATAAATTGTTTAAAAAAATGACCACAACTCTTTATTGTGGCTGGCGACATATACAAAACAGTGGGATGCAACAAGGTAATTAACACATATAACATTACCCAAAGGCTACCAGATAAAACAGACTGAATGCTGGTAAGATACTGACCACTTACGTGGGTTACATAGACTCTACAAAAATTAATTACAATAATCAAACAATAAGCTGTGACTTCACACTGATTGTACTATTCTGTCATAATGTTACACGGCTTAATACTAATAGCGTGGCATTAGCTTAGGAAATGGGTGCGTGGTGTAATAACGTAAAGCATGTTGTTTGCTGGTCCATCGCAGTCTGGCGTACTCTACACCAAAATTTGCTTCGACTCGACCGGTGCTGTGCCTCTGCGTGACCACATTTAAGCTAAACAGCGATTTGGTAAAAGCTGGGTTTCAACAGATCAGACAATACTCAAAATTCATGACAGCTGCAGTTATTTATGAGACAGCGGCTGTTGCCAACGTGCAGTTTTAAATGAAGGCCGTAGGTTATCGGTAATGTTTCTGACCCTTTATCAGTGCTACTTATCGTTAAGTTAGCTGTAATGCTACTTAGCCTATTGGCTAGCTTCTCGCGTGTCTCTCACCAGATGCCGGGGCTGCTTCATCGTCCACCCACTCTGCTTCTTCTTTCACTTTTTTGGGCATTTTGTTATTTTAACTACAATTTTCTGAAAGTATTGCTGGTAAAAAAATTCGTTTGTTTCTGTTCTTTTTTTTAAGCCACTAAGCTTTCACAGCACCACACACATGTCGCACAACGGCCTGATGACGTGAAATTGTCGTGTCGACAATCGTTCTTCTTCTTCTTCTTCTTCTTCTTCGCCAAATTAGTCAATTACCACCACACTTTACCGCCACCATTGTGCTGGAGGGCCGCTTCCAGAATATTTCTTTAAATACAGCCGCGTTTGTTTATTTGACTACGGAATCAGTGTGGCTTTCACTTATAAATTTAGATTAGGCTATTTGCAGATAAGCACATCTGAAGATTTTCATAAAGAATGCAAATATGATATACCCGGGTTTAAGTAATGAAATGAACTGAAATTAGGGTTGAATCTTGGAGATAATATAAATATTTGAGTGTAGATGAGACTTTAAGACTTAACATTGAACTAAATGTATTTAAAGTAACATGAAACACAGCTGACAGTCTGTGTTCTAACATTTCATGTTGAACACACTTCAACATTAAGTGCGTTGAACAGATTTAATGTCCAAACAACATTTTGATGGTGTCTAAAATTCAGAGTCTGAGCCTCGACATATTTTCCACTCAAAATCACCCTGGCAATAACCAAAACCGAAAATATTATAGGCTTAAATCAGATTATATAAAATAAAGACTATCAGTAAGAAAAAACAAGTTACAGAAAGACTTGAGTGAGTAGTGCACATGTGCATATGACCTGAATGATATTACAGTGTAGCCCACCATTATATCATTCAGGTCATATGCATATGTGCGCTACTTCTTCACAGCACAGTGTTCAGCAGTGTGACAGCCTAGGGGAAGAAGCTGTTTATGCTCTATGGTTTTAGTAAACAGCGTCCTGTAGCGCCACCCTGAAGGAAGTAGTTTGAACCGTTTATATCTGGGATGTGAGGGGTCTGTGGAGATGTTTTCTGCCTGCTTCCTAACCCTAGATCAGCATGAATGAGCCTCTCTGCAGACCTGATTGTCTGCTGCAGTCTGGCCCTGTCCTGCTTCATGGCTGAGCGGAGCCAGACAATGACTGATGTACAAAGAACAGACTGGATGATAGCAGTGCAGAAAATGACCAGCAGCTTCTGTGGCACGTTGAATTTCCTTAGTTGCTGCAGGAAGTACAACCTCTGTTGGGCCTGCTGAGCAGATTCAGCTCCAGGTGGTTCTGACTGCACCATCTCATCATTGTATATCAAACCAATGATGGTGGTGTCATCCATGGACTTCAGGGGATTCACAGATGGTTCTCCTGAGGTGCATTCACTGGTGTAGAGCAGGGGTCTCTAACTCCAGGCCTCGAGGGTGCTGATGGTCTTTGTGTGGCATGTGATGTTACTCAGCCTTAGTTGCTGCTGCCCATCCATTGGGAAGCTGGTGATCCACTGACAGGTGGAGGCGGGCACAGTTAGCTGGATGAGCTTCTGGTGTACGATGTCAGTCATTAAGGTGTTAAAGGCTGAGCTGATGAATAGGATCCTGGCGTACATCCCAGGTTGTCGAGGTGATGTAGAATGTAGTGCAGTCCTACATTGACTGCATCTTTGGCCAACTGTTTACCTGTTAGGCAAACTGCAGAGGCTCCAACAGGGGCTCTGTGATGTCCTCCAGGTGGACCACCACCACTTTCATATTTTTGTGTTCCAAGTGCTATATGTTTGGGGTTTTTTTACAGCTATAATTATATTTTTTCTATTTTCTCCTTTCTTCATTTTTTTTCTTCTGCCTGTCCTGCCTTATGCATTGTCATACTATACCACATATAATAGCTGAAATAACACAAATAGAAATGAATAAATAAGCAGATAAAAGAAAAAAAGAAAAACATACACGTGGATAAGTCTTCACACATTCTCTGCCAGAAACACAAGGCCACATAGCATGTATAGTTCCATCCATCCATCCATCTTCTGCCGCTTATCCGGGGCCGGGTCGCGGGGGCAGCAGCCCAAGCAGAGAAGCCCAGACCTCCGTCTCCCCAGCCACCTCCTCCAGCTCATCCGGGGGAACACCAAGGCGTTCCCAGGCCAGCCGAGAGATATAATCTCTCCAACGTGTCCTGGGTCTACCCGGGGCCTCCTCCCGGTGGGACATGCCCGGAACACCTCACACGGGAGGTCGCCCAGGAGGCATCCTTGTCAGATGCCTGAACCACCTCAACTGGCTCCTTTCGATGTGGAAGAGCAGCGGCTCTACTCTGAGCCCCTCCCGGATGGCCGAACTTCTCACCCTATCTCTAAGGGAGAGGCCAGCCACCCTTCGGAGGAAACCCATTTCCGCCGCTTTTGCAACGGTTGTACAAGGATTGAATGGCCCGTAGCAATGGGCCAGACACCCCGTACTCCCGGAGAACCCCCCAAAGGACACCCTGAGGGACACGGTCGATTGCCTTCTCCAAGTCCACAAAGCACATGTAGACTGGTTGGGCAAACTCCCATGCACCCTCAAGTATCCTCGAGAGGATAAAGAGCTGATCCAGTGTTCCACGACCGGGACGAAAACCGCATTGTTCCTCCTGTATCCGAGGTTTGACTAACGGACCAACTCTCCTTTCAAGCACCCTGGCATAGACCTTCCCAGGGAGGCTGAGGAGTGTGATTCCCCTATAGTTGAAACACATCCTCCGGTCCCCCTTCTTAAAGATGGGAACCACCACCCCGGTTTGCCAATCCAGGGGTACTGCCCCTGATCTCCACGCAACATTGCAGAGGCGTGTCAACCAAGACAGCCCTACAACATCCAGACCCTTCAGGTACTCGGGGCGGAGCTCATCCATCCCAGGGGCTCCTTGCCACCAAGGAGTTGTTTAACTGCCTCAGCAACCTCGCCCCCGGAAATAGGTGGGTCATCTGTCCCCAGACTCTGCTTCCTCCATGGAAGATGTGCCAGTGGGATTAAGGAGGTCCTCGAAGTATTCCTTCCACCGTCCGACAATGTCCTCAGTCGAAGCTGGACAAAGCTGGACAGTTCTTTCTCTATGGATGTCAAAATGTCCACCATATCGCTGTTTTGTGGAGAAGCTGGTCTAGAGACTAGAGTCTTCAGTGACTTTGTTTCAAGGAAGGCATTCCTTTGCTGCGAGGGTGAGTAGGCACCTTGGCAATGCGTGAAATTACCAAAATTAGAGAGGGGACAGCCTAACATGTGAAACAGGAAAAGCCTGCTGTGTAATCCATTTATTTCAACAAAGTAACTGTATTCTAATTATCACCTATTTAAGGAGTAACTGTAACAGAATACAGTTGCTCATAATTTGTATTTTAAATACGTAATGCCAGTACATGTATTCAGTTACTCCCAAAGCTGATTACAATACAGTTACTTTGTTGAAATAAATGAATTGCCAGAAACCCAAACAAAGAGGCTCTAATGTAAGTGCCCTGTTAACGTTGCTGGCATCAGTTACACAATGGACCCAAAGCCAGCACAACAGAGCCAGCAGTGCACGGGCAGGAATGGGTTTGTTACTTGGAAATTCCGATACCGCTTCACATTTAAAGAAGAAAGGGATGGGCGAAATCTGACCGTGCATTGCAAACTCTGTTTGCCAGCAACCATCTCAGCGTCAGACAGAAAGAAAACATGTTACTGATACAGAAATAGTTTTTTAAACAATGTTAACTTGGTGGCGAGTAGCCTTCAGTATTACTAATAAATCACACAGCAATTGAAAATTGCAATTATGTAAGCATAATTGCTATTTTTGTAACCCTAAAAGCTATCAAGGAATAAACTGGTAGAGAAAATTAGTGCCAGAAATGTTTCAGTGTCGCACCTTGTTCAATGCTGCTGAGGTTCTCGCTGCACTGCACGTTACTGCAGCATAGTTCTCCTGACTTATCTGTCAACCTGGGTGTTTTTTTCTCTATGTCAGTTATTTGGTCAGTGAGCTGCTTTTGAGCCTCTGACACACAGGTTTGTAGTGGGATGACCAGAATCAATGAGGAGAACTCCCTTGGTGAATAATAAGGTTTGCTTTTTTAAAGAAAAGATTTTAGGGGAGGGCTACATGACTTTTCCTAACACTGTGACATCAGTACACCAACTGTCAGGTAGCCATCATCAGTAAAGGCTGATATTAGATCAAATTATAAATGCTTACAGTGGGAACAACAAAACAGAGGTTTTCTGTCCTTAAGTGTTTTTATCCAATAATAGCAGAAATAATGGAATTCTTTATTATTATTATTATTATTATTATTGGAATTATAGAAAAAAATGAAATGGTCAAAAACTGTAGCAAACTGTTTTTTATTTAATAATAATAATAATAATAATAATAATGCTTGAGGACAGATCCACTCTGTAGTGTTGTATCTGGGTAACTAACATCACAGGTCCATCAGTGAATAGTGTCTAATCTCTTTCTCCAGATTTTTTTTGCCTTTGTCCCTCTCAGATTACAGCTATTGAGCTGTAATTACATTTAAATTTAAATGTAAAATTAGGATTCATATTAGTGAATCATAAGAATCATATAACATATTAGTGTTGACAATGGCTTTTCTATTCACACATGCTCTTAATTTTTGGTGAACATAATCAGAGGTGCCTGAACTAAACAAAACCCCAACCATCCAACCAGCTGTTCTGGAACAGGAAAGTCAGAGTTGTTGATTAGCTCAGAGTTTATTTTTAAACTCAGAGTTTGATTAACATGTTTTCTGGAATAGGGCCTTGCCCTCTTCTGTGCTGTGAACTTGTTCAGGGACTATAGTTACCAGGCAGCCACCAACACATATTTGTGTGAACGTAGTTGTTGTTATTGTTCTTCTTCCTTTTTAAAAACAAACAAACAAACTACTTATTGGACAGAAGTAAACCAGCTTAAATGAGCATTACCTCCACCTACTGGACTGGAGTCTTGACAGGAAAGTCGAGCAAAGCCTTCTGCAAGAATGTATTGCTGCAATTTATTAAAAAATGTTTTGTTAAAACACAGTTTTCTTATGTCATAAATGTCTTTTGAATGTGAGCTTCCACGTAGATGATGGAACTACAAAAAAAGAAATATAACTACAGTTATATGTTTTACATTTATAAATATAACTGTAAAAATACTGATATCGATTTTAAGAGTGAGTGTACTCATGGCCTTTTACCAGTCACTGGGCTATGCATTTTTTTCAGGAACTAAAACGTCAGATGATGTTGAAGTTACTTATGTTTTAAACCCCCTTTTTATAAGTCAGAGAGAAAAACAAACCACAAACACGAGGAATTTTCTTTAGTTAACGCGACTGAAAATGCAGACGTTACACTTGACAATTTTTATGTCGCATTGTTTGGTCGTTTGTGGCGCTTAGAGCCAGTGGCCGTTTTTCCAATAGACTTGAAAGCAGCATCACGACTGGCTGCGTGAGGTGTGTTTGGCCGGGCAAGGACACTTAGAGGGTTGGAATGACATTTGTGTAAGTTACCAGCGGAATGTTACTAGTATGTTAACTGTTTATACGGCGACTGTTGTACAGAACCTGAACGGAAACTTACAACATTTGGGCCCGACTAGGGGGTTCGTCTGTAAAAGATAACATTGTGGGGATCTTTTCCAAGCCGGTGGCTAGCTCGTTGCTAGCTGTTGACTAGTTAGCCTTGAAAGCTAACTGCTATTATTTGACTGTCACTGTATGTAGCCAGCACTAGCTGAATTCTCCGAATTAATATTGGCGTTCCAGAGATGTATGTGATATATGGTTTATGCTCCGATCGTTTCGGAGAAAATCCAGATGTGACCTTACGGGGAGGTCTAACAACTTAAAACGCAGCTGTGCCCCATTTAACCTCAGGAGAATATGTCAACACAAATCAATCAAACAACAATTTGTACTGTAGTAATTGGATTGTGTCACACGACTAAAACAAAATAGTCCGGAAATTTTTAGCAACGGCATAAGAAGGAGTTGTAGTAGTCATGTTTTTAAACTTTCTTTTTGCTAAATGTTATAACCCAATAATTTCCTTTTACAAGTAAGAGGTGTCACCTACGAGGTGTCCACTCAAAAGCTGCTGTCAGCTAGAAGATATGCAGGGACAACTGAACTTAAAGAAACTGTTAAGAGTGGCTGCTCTGTTCGTTTTGGCTGCAGTGCATTTGAAGTTGTAAGGAAGAGGCCTGCGCTGAAGTGTTCACGTGTTTCATTGAATGTCAGCTGTCACCATGGAGTTTCTGATTATAACCGTGAGGCGCGCTTCAGGTCCCGTGCTCCTGGCAGTCTGGGAGGACCTTCAGCCTGAACAGTAGAATTTGGGTGATCTTACTGCACCCATACCACACGATTTATTATCACGTAATATCTGCTATTGTGACAGTGATAATATTAAACAGATGTTGGAGCCGGCTAACATAACATTATTGATTTAACAAAAGATTATTTCTTTTAAAGAGTAATCATTTGACTAGTAAAATGTTACAGCTTTAGTCCCAGTGATTGCCTGATAAACAACAGAAAACTTGTAAGTATTTGATTTGCAAAAGCCACATGAGGTGATGCAGCAAAAGCTGATACACATCCTCTGCCAGTGTCCTCTGCACTCCCTGCTGTACTGATGCAGCTTATTTTTAATAATTAGTGTATGGTGCAGTGCTGAATGTCAGAGAAGCTGCAGAACTTAGCCAACATGTAATAGTTAGCCAAATATTCAGGAGTTGGCAGTGCCAAAAACAGAGCTATACGTTGTAGGACTTGCATCTGTTACGTAGAACACTGTCAACAGAAAAATAAGGGAACTGCTTAATTATAGGTTAGCCAAGCATGTGGTTTAGAAAAGAATGTGCAGTACAGCTTTTGTATTTATTAAGCACTTATTGCACCACAGCCTTAACAACATGTTAGCCAATATGAACTTTTTAGCAAAGACATTGTATCAGTGTGTATTCAATTGATTACAAAAGGCATTTGGTTATCAGACATTGATGATGTTTCAATGATTTGTATTTCTGAACCTAAGTAAGTGTTAGTGCAAACATTTATGCACGACAAAGTCAAAACTTGATCATGTTTGTCTGTTTTTGACTTAGAAGTTGTTGTTGTTAAAACCTTTTTCCAAGTGTTTGTGAGAGACAAATTACAGTGAAATAAAGATAGATATCAACTAAAAATGTTGTCAGCAGGTGAATATTTCTTTTATAATAACGTCATGTAGCTGTGTGAACACTAAATTGCGACTAACTTGATCTATTCTCTCTTCTGTGGTCTCAAGTAGGTGAGGTAGAGGGCTTCCTGGAGTAGTTGGGAATCTTCCACTCATAAAGTCTTTGTGCTGTTGTCTGTGCTGTGGGTGATGGTCATCTGGTGACCAGGGTTGCCCTGACCCTGTGGTGAATGTCTGTGAGCAGAGGAGGCGTGGCCTTCTGGGTGGGTTGCCAAGGGAGAAGGCAGCCCATCCAAAAATGGAGCTGGAGTTTCAGACAGGTAATTTTCTAGATTTCTTGTTGTGCATCAGGTGACAAATACTCCAGTACAGATGTATTTGTGAGCTTTATTTTAGGCTGTTAATAGTTTGTTTTACTTGGGTCTGTACTACAAAACAAGTTGAGCATACCTAGAATAGCATGTGTGAAAATTTCATGTAAACAAGTACAAATGGGTTCCCTATTAAGCATTATTAATAAAAATTTACTTAAGGTCCAAGGTCTGAGAAATCTTCCAGAAATAGTAATGTTATTTAACGGGGAATTGATTGTTCAGTGGGCAGTGATTTCATACCTGCTGACCTCAAGTCTCCAGCATAACTGTTCCTGGAACAGGTAAGGTCTGCAGCATAAGAAATACTATACATAGGTAAGAAGTAAATTATCTTCATAATACTGAAACCCAGGATTAACCCCGAATGTGGCTCAATGAGGCCAAGTCCTGCTTCGCAGTACAGTCCTCTGAACTGTATTTCTTCATTTACATTAACTGGTTTGACAGTGACCTAAGGCCACAGTTGGACGTGTATTATTATGGTTGTTGTCAATTTTCACTGTTAAATTCAATTTAGTTTATATATAGCGCTAAATTATAATATGATGCAGATCTGCAGGTAATTTGTGCTGCATAGTTTTTTTTTTAAATGGCTTTTATTGCTAATGTATAGAAACAGTGTGAGTTGTAATAAGAGTATATTTTTTGGCAGAGAATGCAGCTTTTTTTAAACCTATTCTAGGACTGGTATTAGGGCTGGGCAAAACGATTATTTTCCGAATCGATTAATCTAGTGATTAATTTTTCGATGCATCGATGAATCTAATGATATATGTTACTGCTAAGCAGCTTAAATGAGTTTAGCATTTACGGAGGTTGGGTGTTTATCTCTGAGTGTGTGTCTACGTGGGGGGTGTCTGGATGAATTAAAGGGTAAAAACCAGCGTTCGTAAAAAAGTTGAAAACTTACGGTCGTTTTATGATCGGCCATTTCCACCTTACAAAGCCGGCAAACGACTGAATCACTTCCTGTGATCCACTTCAAATATCCCCATACTGTAGAACTGCGTGTTCGGGGGGCGTGGTTTAAGTCCACATGTTACCGCTACTCGCTGCCGCCATGTGTTTTTTTGAAAGCATCAACGCA
>VURO01040050.1:6492-20612 GCA_015108175.1 Pelvicachromis taeniatus
AAACTTAACGTAAAAATTGACTCTTTACTTCCTGTTTTTATAATTTATTCTCATAATTATTAAAAAAATTTAAATTAATTTTTTAGTTTTTGTCTCACACTTTTGACTTGTTCTGTAAAAAGCTGTCTCTTTGTTTATCTCAGGAGTTGACTGTTGAACTGCAGATTGGATATAAATATTCAACATAAATATGCTTCACAGTCTGTGATGAGCCAACAGCGCTGACGGAGCTCATCATGTGACTCTGCATTGAGGAGCTCTCACTCTGCTGCTGCTTCAGAGCACAAGGCAGCGCAAATCGGCCAGCAAAGAAGAAATTTCACAAATCCAGAGGAAAATGCAACAGAAAGGTGCAGAAATAGAACATATGAAATAAAGAATTACATTTAAAAAAAATTATTAACAAATCAAAAATGTATATTTTGTGCAATTTTTATATCTTTTTCTGTATTCTTTTCTTTAAAGTTTAATGTTCAAGGTTACGTTATTTATACCCGTGGATAAATTTGCTTTACAGAAAAATGATAGCATTTGACATCTCTTCACAAAACACACACACCTATTGAATAAAATGTCAAAATTACTCTTAATTTTGATAATTTATGTGATTATTTTGGTGTCCTCTTTAATTAGTTTGAATTTTTGGGGTTTGTTTTAATTCATTTTTTCCTCTGAATCTTTGAGGATTATCAGACTGTTTAGACTTCTTAAGGGGATTCTTCTTCCTCTTTTAGCAGCTCCCTTCAGGATCGTCTTCCTCCATCTCACCCTAGCATTTGATTTTATTATTTTGACTTCTTTCTGTGGTTATTCTGACACAACAAAGTTGTGACTTTATTTCTTCACATTTTTATATCCACGTCAATTTTACTTTTATTTTTTTCTTTGATATTTAGACTTTCAATAACAGTCGGCTTGAGGTGCGTTATGCTGTAAGATAAAGAGTCTACAAAGAGGCGACAGTAGGAAAGAAAAACAGGAAGAAACCTCGAGAATAACCAGGCTTAGGGAGCGGCAGCAACCTGCTGTGACCTTTTTTAAAAATCTGTTTTCATCTGCTTCGCTCATATTAAATTCTCTGGAGTTTTAATTCTGTTTTGACTTTTAATTTGCGTTTTTATTCATTTGTCATCATTATTTGTAATTTTAAGTTTGTTTGTTTTTTTCAAATCAAAGCATTTATTATTCTTCGTAAACCTTCTATTTTCCCCAAACTTTGACATCTAACTTTCTTTTGATTCCTTAAATGTAATATTTCCATCACACTCCCTACGTTATGTGTTTACAGAAAACAGGACGAAAACAAAGGCTGTGCTCAGTGAGCCCTCCTTCCGGGCAGAGACGATCTTTGGTTGTGCTAACCGGCTAACTGTTAGCTGAGAGAGACGCCATTAGTTGGGTGAAAATCAGGCTTGCCCACAGGGTGAAACGGGATCTGTCTCCGGGTTTGGACCCGCTTCCCTCCGAGCTGCGGGTAGATTTAGGTAGAAGTCGGGTCCGTGTGTGCTGTCGAGCTGTCCCTCTCATGATTTTAGCTCATTTTTTGAGGTCGGAAGCCGATGTGAGCTGCGCAGGACTTCATTTCCGACTGGGTTAGCATTAGCAGCGCTAGCCTTAAAACGCCTGTTTTGCGGATAAAAGCGGAGATTTGTGCGAGTTTTAACTGCCAGCCATGGCGGCGGCGAACAGCGGCAAGACCTATTCGTTCAAGGTGGTGCTGCTCGGGGAGGGCTGCGTGGGGAAGACGTCGCTGGTGCTCAGATACTGCGAGAACAAATTCAACGACAAACACATCACAACTCTACAGGTAAGAGGGGCGGAGGAGCCGTGCTCATGCCTGTCACCGCGCGCTGCAGGTGGAGGGGAGTCCTGTGTTTCTTGACCCGGGCCTACCGGGGGAGCGGAGTTATTGCGAAACAGCGGCGGTGTTGTGGCTGTAACCGGATTCGATGACGGCGGGGAAAGTCAGGTGTTTTTTTCCGGGAGATTTACTATCATAAACAGCCAGAAATACACCTGATACGCCTGACTTCACTCAGCTGTTTTCAGCACGGCTGCTTTAATCTCCGGGGTTGGGGGGCGCAAAAGAGAGTAGCTGTGGCCCCATAGGAACCCCCAAACACTTTAAAAGAGCATTTTTAAGCTTTTATTGTTGTAGCAGAGACGGGAAACATGAAGGAAGAGAGGTGAGGAGACACAGGTGAAACAATTGAAGGTGACCTGCACGACCTTTTTCATTATAAAAACAAAAGCTTGTACAGGTGAAGGGTGAAAAAGAAAAAAGTGACAAGAGTAAGCTTTCTTGACGAAGTTCCTCTTACCTGCATTCTTTCTAGTGAACAGCAGGGGGAGACTCCTGCTGATTATTTAGAAGTCTATCAGAAAAAAGTCCTTCCTCTAGCGTCCTCTCTGAGCTCTGCAAACACGTTCCTGATGACTTTATGTTGTCAGTCTGTAGATTAAAGTTTTGCTGAATTCAACTTGATATTTGTTTAGTAAATAAAGGCCACATTAGAGTCCAAAAGGACCAGTAAGATGGGGCTGATTTAGGGTGGGGGTGACCTTGTGATTGACCAGATGATACTGTATGATCATGTGATGTCTTGGTTTCTCAGTACTGCTGTGTGAAAACCGCAAGTTTTGGTATCAATCCCATATTAAGTAAATACAGAGCCAGTTTTGCCTATACCAATACCGGCTTATATGCGGGAGAGCAGTGTGTCATGATTCATGAGATGAAATGTCATCAATTTGCAAACTCAACACTAAATCCTGGTAATTTGACTTTCCACAGTTATTAGTTAGTTTCTGTGTATTTAGAATCTGTGGTTTTTGGACACCTGGAATAAAATGTTTCTGTCTCTAAAGGACTTTAAACTAACTGAAGCTGATCCAATGTGCTATAGGCTATAAATCAAATAGACGTGACAGTCAACACAAAAAGATTCAGACATTTTTCATAGTACATGTTTAAAGGATATTATTTCATTTCTCCCCAAAATAATTTACTGGGCCACGTACTGAACTTTGATATCGCTCTTGTTGGGCTAGCACCAGTCCAACACCAATATCAGCGCTGGTATCGATACTTTGAAGACTGCCATTTCTTTGCCTCATTTCTTGATGCATCTGATGACGATCTGAGAGTCAAATCAAACTGAAACGTCGCTGCTTTCCTTTTCACCTCCTGTGTCTGGACATGTGGGACTGCTGCGCTCAGGTGTGGAGCGATTTCTGTCTGCTGTCAGGTGTAAATGTGCTGCTCAGCTTCCAGCAAACATCTCACCGAGGAGCAGAAGCTCAAAGGAAACAGCAGGAAAGTTCTGCATGTTTCCGTGTGGCTGCTAATGTTTAACGGCCTCAGAGCCTCCGCCAGCCGCTGATACCTGAATGAGCTGTTTGAGTTAGGCTCAGACCGGTAATGAGGATTTGCCTCACGTTATTTATTAACTTACTTTTGAACTTTATGGATTTATCGAGCTTAGAGGTGGTTGGGTGAGAGTTTTGCTGGTGTGTAGTTGTGCTATGACTGGCAAGTGTGAAAAAGCAGCAAAGGTGAGACTCTGTGAGGCGAAGGCAGAAACGTTTACCTCCTTTATCCCCATGCTGCTGAGCGGACACTCTTCATCTTTGAGTCACTTTGAGCTTTCATTGACGGGAAAGCTTGCAGCAATTCGCATTAAACGGGTGCGTTTGATTTATGACCCCAGACCAGGGGTCAGCACCTTCGACATCAAAAGAGCCATTTTAGCCCCTTCAACGAAGGAGGGGGGGCGGATATAATTTGTAGAGGATAATACATATAGCCTAATACAGGGGTCACCAACATGGTGCCCGCGGTAGCCCGCAAGGACCATATGAGTAGCCCGCTGGCCTGTTCTAAAAATAGCTCACTATAGCAACTTACCAGTAAGCTGCATCTATTTTTATTTTTTGTTGCCATTTTTAAAAAAAAATCACAATTGCATTGGTATCAATTTGTTAGAGATAATATATAATAATATGTTTATTATTAAATATTAGATCAGCGCTAGCTGGTCTCCACAGTTGCCATAATCAGTGTCTTTACACAGATGAATATCATTAATTATTAATGATAACATAGTTAAATAGTTAAATTGAGGAAATGTGTTATTTCAGAAGTGTGTGTCAAAGTGGTAGCCCTTCACATTAATCGGTACCCAAGAAGTAGCTCTCACTTTCAAAAAGGTTGGTGACCCCTGCCCTAATACAAGAATAATAAGACCTTTTTTACTTTTTAAGAACTGTTTTAACAAACGCTTTGAAGATGAGAAAAACAACAGTGGCACGTGCAGACCTGCTTTTAAATAAAACATTTTTTTGCAGATTTATTTGAGTTCACACCTTGTGGAAAATTAATCAATTAAAAATAGGCCAGTTTCAAATAAATAAAATGTAGCAGTGGCTGAATAATTTAACAAGATAAAGAATAACCATGAAAACTATTTCCATGTAATTATTATTATCAAGACGCAGGTAGCAATCAACCGTCCAGCTCCTAGCATAACATACAACATCAGCTCAGGGTCCACAATATATAGGTATTTATTTAAAAATAAAATCATATTAAATGATACTGTGCTCACTGTTTAGTGTGATTTCTGTTTCTGAACATCACTGCAGAGCTTCTCCATATCAGGGGTTTAAGAAGTCACTTTAATGTTCACGCAGGACTGCAGTGTCATCAGTGAGGAAAGTATGTGGATCCAAAGATGAACACAACTGCGAAATACAGGGCGAAATTACTCTCAGTAGTGTTGCAACATTGTACGATATGAGCAAGCATGTGTGCAATGATTTGTGTAACTTTTGAGGATTCACACGTGCGTGCTTCAATCCACACAGAAATACAAAGCAATCTGACCTCAACTAAAACAATTTTACAAATGCGTTCATCCAAACCTGAAAAAATTCTGATCATTTGCGCACAATTTTTTAAGTTCAGCTTCACGAATCTGATAATTTTACCTTTCTTTCACACCTTTCTGTGTGTACAATTGTTAAAACTACAGAACCTTAAATACGTGTGGACAAATCACCTGATACACACAGATCACGTCACATGCCCACCTGGTGTATGACAGTTTAACGTCAGCTTCGCACAGATCCACAAATGTAAGCTTTGTTCAAGTCCCAATGTGAAACAAATATTTACAAATCATTGCTTGTGGATCATATCGTATGCATTTACAAACCTTTTGAGACATATCTTTTTTTCACACTCTTTTTTTCTGACACATAAGTGTCAGAACGGCAGATTTATCCCCAGATCCACAGCTCTGAACTGTGGTACAGAGACCTCTGGCTGATGCTTAGTGCTCGGAGTTTGGCTCGTAGCTGCTAGCTTTCTGCTCTGGGTCAACTTATAGCACAGTGCAGAGATAGAGACCGGCGTCATACCAGCAGAACTTCCTCTTTCTGGAGGCGGTGAACACAGTGACCAGCTGGGCGTTTGCCTGCAGTAGTTAACTCTCTAAACTTTATACTGTAGATGTTACTCTCACCTTTCCATGGCGCTTAAACTCTTCTCAATGAAGATGTGTGGAGTAGTTAAAAGGCATTGTGGGGGATGTAGGCCAGGGAGGATGTGGGTTCGCCACAAACTACATTCGCCGCAGAGTAAAAATGTTGTCTTTTTGTTTGCTTCGTGGTCTCGGGTGTTTGGAGGAGCCTTGGTGAGGACGAGGATCAGCGAGCCCCCTGGGTGCTTCGTGGATAGCATCGCATTCACATGGTCATGTGAACGAACCTCGGTATCACACACACAGGGCTCAGGTCTACGCTCCCTCTCATGTGACACACAGAGGGGCATCCCAGCTGATTGCAGAGTCTGCTGGCAGTGGATGAAGGATCATGACACTAAAGTTTAAAGCGTGAACGCAGCACGAGCGTCAAACGAAGCATCTCGCCGTTCTCGGCTTTAGATTAGAGGATTAGGAGAAACTTCCCGAGGCTGTTGATGGTTTGTTTTCACTAGCACGAGCTCTGTATAATCAAACTGTCATGGGACAGGAAAGAAAAGTGTCTGTGTGTATGCATTTTTCCAGTCATCCTCTCAGTTCAGAAGGATTTAAAGATGTTTATTAGGGCTGTTGATGGACATCTCTCTGAGTTTAGGGAGTTTAAACCAGTTCCTGCTGTTTGTTTCGCCTGCTGTAGGTTTACCCAGGACCAGTACTTTATATTAAAATGATAAAACTGGCTCAATTTGTGGTTATTTTCAAGCAACTGGTCTGGTAAGTGTCTGAAACATTATCCAATCCTGGATTTAGCACCTCAGTCATGTGACAAGTGTTGGAAGTAAACAGAAAAAAACATCAAATGAAAACGTGCAGAGATTTAAAATTAAATATGAAAGTAAACATTTGGGGGAATTATAAATCAGTTACTGATTTCATTTTTGGCGGGTTTGGTCCTCTGTAGCTCTGGTTTAAACCTGAGGTCAGAGCATGTGTGGAGCAGTGCAGTCAGCTGACCGACGTCACATTTACACACTAATTCTCAACTTTAATCACATACTGTCACAGCCCCGCTCTCAGCCTTCCTCTCACCTCTCCACCATAAATCCTCCCTCTGCTCCGTTCAGCCATCACATAAATTCTGCTGCTGACGTTGAAATCTTAATCTGGCGGTTGAGTTTCCCATAGAACGCTTCAATGACTCATACGCGACTGGGACAGGGGAAAAAACAGCCTGCTGCTCAGCAGGACTTTAGTCTTTGGTTTTGGTAGAAAGCAGTTCACAGGTTAAAATGAAACTTGCAGATGTTCTTGTGTCAAAATGTGAGAAGTTACAAAAGTTGTTGCAGAAGGCTGATTTCAGCAAAGACGCTCGTAAATCGTTGGTTTAACCTCTGGTCAAAGGGCACGTGCACACAAAGTGGTTTCAGAATATGTTCAAAGCTCTATCTGCTAAAATAATCTCAGACTAAAACCTTCTTTATTTCTTTTCACCGTCCAGCAGTGTGTTGTGCATATTTTCTACTATTTAGTTTATATTTCATTTTATTTTTGAGGTTTTGTTTTACACAAAAGTGTGACTGTGTAAAATGTAAATAAAAAAACAAAAAACCAACAATGATTTGAAAATGTCATGAATTCATGTTTTGTTCACAGCAGAACACAGGACACATAAATGTTTAAAATGAGAAAATGAAGCATTCAGCTGCATCAGTGCTGAAAGGGCAGCATCTGCTCCCGTCCAGGCAGGGAAGGAATTCATATTTCAGCAAACCTGCCTGCAGTCAGGACCTCACACAAGCCGAAAACCGCATCAGCGTCAGGAAACGAAAAATATGGCAAAGCAGGCCAGATGTTTACAGACTGTAGTTAAAAGAAGAGAGGATGCTGCAGTGTGGGAAACATGCCAGTTTTATTGAGACACGTTGCTGGCATCAAATTCAAAATGAGTTCATATTTCATATGAGTTTGCATTTTTCTTATTCATATTGAGTCGGTGAAATTATTAAAATAATCATGTTGTCGTCTTCCTCCGCAGGCGTCCTTCCTCACAAAGAAGCTGAACATCACAGGAAAAAGAGTAAACCTCGCCATATGGGTAAGGCTGCGTTTGAAGCAGTTTTTGTTCCGCTGATCTTCTGAATAAAGTTTGGGTGTTAACTTTGTCTGGTTGTGCAGGACACAGCGGGTCAGGAGCGCTTCCACGCGTTAGGTCCCATCTACTACAGAGACTCCAATGGAGCCATACTAGTGTACGACGTAACAGATGAAGACTCATTTCAGAAGGTATGTTTGAAAACTAATGTTTGATGATCCAACATCATAAAAGCAGACTCTTGACTACACATCATTATGGACATGACAAAACAGCAGTGGAAGCTAAACTCTTAACAAATAACCAGTGTCTTTGTATCCATAACCTTGGAGCAGCTATATAGAAGGTTTACAGTTCATCCAGGAAATAAAGTTTCTTTTAATATAATTTACATAAAGTAAAATCAGTTCATCAAGACAGTTTGCATGGCTGCTGGTGATCACATGACCCTGTGGATTGAAAAAGGTCCATCCCAAACGATCGGTGTTTTGTTATGGACAAATACTGAGCTGTTCGTTAAAGAAATGGTATTTAATTTAAACTTCTAGGACAAAATCTGAATTGCCCAGCTATAGTTTGGTCATCAGAACTGTAAACTGCAGTCAGAGTATTTCTAGTTTTAAGATTGACTTTATTTCTTTTACAAATAAAAAGATCAGTTTTTCTGTCAGCCTTGGGATGTTGAACCCTTTGTTTTTCAGAATGTTAATTATGACCATAATGTTGCTCTTTCAATTCCTGTCTGTATAATAATTACTTACTTATTTGTAAGTATCTCGGTTTTATGATGGGTTTATTTGACCTGAGTGCTTTGCTGTCATTGCAGGTGAAGAACTGGGTGAAAGAGTTGAGGAAAATGTTGGGGAACGAGATTTGTTTATGTATAGTAGGTAAGTTATCAGAAAGTGGTGAAGATGAACACAAAGATTACTCAAAACTAGAACCGTTTTTTTTTTGTTTTTTTGTTTTTTATGGAAGTAAAGAATAAGTTAATGAAAACCAAGTGGGCAAAAAGATTGATTATTAAAAGTGCAGAGGATCATTTGTTTATTTTAAATAGGTGTTGTGTCTCTGTAGGTTGTGATTACCGCCTGCTTTTTTCTTACCTACATTAGGAGTCTTTGTCTTACGTGTGCTCACTCTATCAATGATTCAAAGAAGATATTGAGCAGATAAAATTGCTCCTTATTTTTTTGCTTCTGAGTCTATGGAGAGTCTGATCTGGCTGGTCTTCCACTTACTCTAGTACAATGCCAACATTTTGATACCTGGGATGCTGGTTATGTTTCTACTACAGTACTTTCTGAAATGTCTCTGTTTGAGCTTATCGAGGTTGTTGTTTATGACAGATGTTCTAAAATGTTCTGATTGTTGTCGTCAGTTGTTTTTTATTTATTGAAAAATGTGTTGATCAGACTCCCGTCTGAGTTTTAATGGTTGCTTTTGATGTTGAGCATTTCCCTGAAGGCTTTTCTGGGAAGTCTTGCTTCTGTACGCTGTTAGTCTCGGCTCACTGTTAAAAATCGCAAAGTGGTGATCTGAAGGGGAGAAAATATGATAGGATCAATGCCTGTAATGTTACAAAACAGTCCACTGGTTTGGCAAGGACAATGGAAAGCTGTGTATAATATGCTTCTGATTTGTGTATGAAAAGCTGTATATGTTTTTCAATTCATGGTAGGAGGCACTTTTATGATTAAAAATATTATGGCAATATATTTAAATATACGAATGGTCAGGTGAAGGTTAAACATTAAGGACAAAAAAATGCACACACACAGTCCAGGTGTCAAGATCAGGGACTCCAGTTAGCTGAGGTGAAGCCTAGCAGATAGCTAGCAGCTACAGCTGCCTGTAGCTGTCAGTCAAAGAGGCCACGCCCCTAATAATGCAAACTTTAAACCTTTAACAGAATCCAAATTAAGGAGTTATAAAGATATGAAAAGAAATGACCTTTAGAGTCCAGTTTGTGTATTGGGCTGTAAACATGTTTTTCTCTGCTGTAAAGCTGGATATTGTAACATGGGAGCCTCTAGTGAATGTTAGAGGAACTGAATGTTTTTGGCACCTACACACTGGTTTCATATTCACCCTGTAGACCAGGGGTGTCCAACTCCAGGCCTCAAGGGCTGGTGTCCTGCAGGTTAACTGGGTCAGCACACCTGAATCAAATGATTAGTTAATTACCAGGCCTCTGGAGAACTTCAAGACATGTTGATGAGGTAATTTAGCATTTAAATCATTTGTGCCTCAGATACAGGAGGGACAATGCGGTTTTTGTTCTGGTCATGGAACACTGGATCAGCTCTTTATCCTCTAAAGGATGCTTGAGGGTGCATGGGAGTTTGCCCAACCAGTCTACATGTGTTTTGTGGACTTGGAGAAGGCGTTCGACCGCGTCCCTCGGGGTGCCCTGTTGGGGGTGCTCCGAGAGTATGGGGTGTTTGGCCCATTGCTACGGGCCATTCAATCCTTATACAACCCTTGCAAGAACTTGGTCCGCATAGCCGGCAATAAGTCGGACTCGTTCCTGGTGGGTGAGGGGCTCACCAGGGCTGCCCTTTGTCATTGATTCTGTTTGTAATTTTTATGCACAGAATTTCTGTGCAGACACGTTAAAACATGGGGGTGAACATAAGGCCCGGGGGCCAAAATCGGCCCATCGATGACTTCATCCCAGCCATCCCAGAATGTCTTTGTAGTCTGTGAAGGAGGACATACATTTTGGACTTTTAACTATTTTCATAAATTTTACAGCTTTTCCCACTGATGCCCGACATCGCGCACACACCCAATCATATCACAGTAATAAAGTAACAGATAAATCACAGCATCATAGATCACATCTACTATTGAAAAGTTTTCTGGTTATTTTTTATTTTATTTTTTTACAGTAAAACAAACCCAACACGTAATATTAGTTTGACATCCCTCCATTAAAAGGAAGCTGGCTGAAATAAAGTGAAATGATCCTTTAAGGTTTCAGCAGCAGCAACTTGACTTAAATATCAGCGATTACTCTCCTCTCTCGCATCAACTCTGTTGGTTTCTGATGTCGTTAAAATAAAAGTAGATTTGAGGGTTGGCTGGAAGTTTGGTAAAAGGTGTGGTTCATGTAAACACATGAGCTGAGAAGGAAAACAGAAAACAAATCTCATGAACAGCATTTGTTTTTAAGATTTCATGTCACACACACACTGGAAGTTTGTGCCTCTTCTGTTGCTCCTGTTACCATAGCTGCTAAATATCATGTTGTTTGTCCGTGTGTGGCTTCATGGGGGCAATTTGTATAGTTGTAACTGGATTATGTTGGTGATGTTGCTTTGTCATGTGTTTGGATCCCATCGTACAGTTATCAAATCTGCTGTTTGGAAATGTGATTTTGCTTTTAATTAGGCTCCACGTCACATGAAGCCGGTCTTCAAAGTGCTCCCCCTGAGCTGAGCTGAGCGCTGCATCGTTAATGTACCAGTTCAATCCAATTCGTAGTTCAGATGCCTGCACCCTGAACAGAAATATTCAAATCATTACTGTGGGTGTTTGCGTCTATAAATAGACTTCACAGTCAGCTCAGGTGGATTTGCATGCAGCTATCAGTGGCAGAGAAAATAACTTCTCAGCTTTAACACTGTGTTATACATATTTTTCACAATGTTGTACTTAGGAACCTCTGTGCACTTCAGAAGGTACATGTTTTTCTCAGTGGCTGGTGGAGACCCAATCACAGCTAAAAGTGAACCGAAGAAGTAAATATTAACTTGATGTTTGAGAGACAGCAAAAAGGAGCTGGAGAGCTTTTTAGGGAGCAATGATTAGTGTTTGTATCAAGGGAACAAATGACTGTCAGAGTGAAAGTGCTCACTGTAGCTTTCGGTTCAAGGATTTGAATGAATCTGTGATCACATCCGACTCGTGAGGAACAACGTGGTTTCTGTCTCCGTTGTGGAACACTGGGAGAGCTCTTCATCCTCATGAGGATATTTGAGGATCTGCGAGAGTTCAACATCATTCTGTAAACCCACAAAACCTCCTGGTGGGAGTGTTCAGGACTGTTCAGGAGTGTGTGGTATATTCCCCGTACAGCTGTAGTGAGAGCTCAGTTTGCATCACACTCGTTCTCAGTAGGTGTTTGACTCTGACAGAGCTGCTCTCTGTTTGTAGTTATTGTTTGTTTATTTGTTTGTTCTTTTTCTGGACAGAATTTCTCAGCACAGTCGGGGGGCGGAGGGTGTCGAGTACGGTGGCCTCAGCATATCATCTTTTTTGCAGACGATGTGGTTCTTTAAATCAACCTCCACCTGACGCTAGGGTGAGGTCAGATGTGAAGTGGGAGTAAAGATCATGAGCACCTCCATATCTGAGTTTGTGGTTCTTGGTTTGTGCTCTAAGTGGAGTTCAAGTATCTCAGAATTTTGTGAATGAGTGAGGGAAAGAGGGAGTTAGAGTTGTACCAATCTGTTGTTGTGAAGAGACCTGAGTGTGAAAGTGAAGCTGGTGATTTACTGGTCGATCCACATTCCCACAGCTCGGCTCTGTGTAGTGACCGAAACAATGAGATGACAGATACAAGTGCCAGAAAACGGCTTTGTCTTCGCTCTCTGTTAGCGACAGGGTGAGGTGGAGCTCAGAGTAGAGCTGCACCTCCTCCACATTGAAAGGAGTCAGCTCGGGGGGTTTTGGGCACCTAAACTAGAAGGAGAGCCTGGGGCAGACCCCGGAGCAGGTTTGGGAACACCTCAGTGCTCCACCGGGAGAGCTGGAGGGACGTGGTTGTGTGGAGGGAAGTCTGAGATGGAGACCCGTCCATCATTTGGAGATAATGTGATTGATTACTTTTGCATGCAACTGACTGGATGAAGATTATGTTTGGTTGACTACAGCTGCAAATCAAAAATGATAACATATGACGTGCTGTGACCTTAAAGTAAGTCTTAAAATGGCCTTTGTCATTTTAAGAAAAAGAAAAAAGTATTTTGTGACTGACGGTTTGTTTTCCTTTGCAGGTAATAAAATTGATTTGGACAAAGACAGACATGTTTCAGTGGAAGAGGCTGAGAGGTAACAGCTGCTGCTTTATTAGTCATTAATATTTTTATTATTTGTAAATATAATGAAGAAAACTTGAAGTGAGCATCATTATTTTATATTTTCCACGCCGAGCTGCTCGACTGTGAGCAGCGACGATGTCCTGAGTCTGAGCAAAGTTTAATGGCCACTCTCATGTTTGTGTGCAGTTACGCCGAGTCGGTGGGAGCCAAACACTACCACACGTCAGCCAAGCTAAATAAAGGCATCGAGGAGCTCTTTCTGGATCTGTGTAAAAGTAAGACCAAAAATCAAAGAGCACCAAGTTTGCTGAACAACTAAAGAACAACTTTTACAACATATGTGTGTTTAAAGTGGACTTTAAACACACATATGTGTTTAAAGTCCACTTTAATTAAGTGGACTTTAATTAAAGAATTAAATTATTCTTTAATTATAAAAATTATAATTTAATTATAAAAATATTTTGTTAAATCGCCAACTCACATTAGTTTAATTAATCATATCCTTAGAGATTATTGTCATATACAGGTGCAGGGCATTATAAACAGAGCTATGACTAGGCCATTGCAATCACGACTGATTTGATCTTCCTCGGAAAAAGGCCTGTAGAGGAAAGATGCACCATAATGTCTCTGTAGTTACACATTCAAAGCAGCAGATGGTGCCTATTACTATTCAGTGCCAAAGGTACGCTGTTGGACTGAGCTTCAGCAGGTCATCCTGACCATGTTCACAATCCTAAAAGCGCTGAATAGCTGCTGTGGGAGTGGCTGATTACATATTTGTGGTCCTGCTGAACAAACAAGCCAGTGTGTGATTTCTGTTCATTTGTCACAAAGATTGAAACCAGTGGTGTGCAAACATGTGCATTCAAATCTGTCAGAAACACGGTGTGAAAAAACTTGATTTTAAACTTGTGATCTGACCTTTGACCTCTGAATCTGCTGCTTTCAGGGATGATGGAAACTGCTCAGGCTGAGGAGAGGTTGAAGGGCAACGGAGCCAGCCAATCAGCATCGAGTAGGCGGGGTGTACAGATCGTTGACGATGAACCACAGGCCACGCCCGCTGGAGGTTGCTGCTCCTCCGGCTAACACACACACACTTTCTCTCTGTGCTTGCAGACATAATATCCACACACACATTTTCCAGTCTGTCAGTCCGCTCTACTGTAATCTGCTGTGTTCATTCAGCGCCGCCTCTGCTGCTAAGGAGCATGGGAAATCATATTTAAATTTGTTTAATCTGTGTTCCCTCCAAAATAAAAGTACCTGGAGTCCTTATGATTAAAAGGAGTGTGCGTTCAGTGATTAAATCACTTTCTTTAATGATAATAATTCCCCATGTTAGTTTGTTGTTATAAATGTCCATCTGCAGCTGTTTGTGTGTTTGTACTAAACATTATTAATAAAAGACATGAAATAATTCTGAGGACAGAAAGTTGAGTCTCAGGCTTGGAACACAGATTTCTGTTTTTGTGGATTTGGGAAAATAGG
>VURO01040057.1:0-10218 GCA_015108175.1 Pelvicachromis taeniatus
CTACTACACCGGCTAGTAGCGCTAGCGGGATAGTTGCTAGTAGCGGCGGTGCACGGCCCGCCTTGCAGGTGGAGGGCAACGGAGCGACTGCTCCACCAGCCTCGGAAGAGCCCCGCAAAGTGGGCCGCGCACCGCCGCCCGACCGACCCAGCCCTTAGAGCCAATCCTTATCCCGAAATGGATCTGACTTGCCGACTTCCCTTAGCTGCCTTGTTCTAACATGCCAGAGGCTGTTCACCTTGGAGACCTGCTGCAGATATGGGTACAGGGCCAGCCAGAGCCAGCTTGCTAATCTAGTCTCTTTTTTGCGCTAATTCGTACGGCACTACTTTGGCTGGCGGACAGACATGTGACCAACATATCACTCTTTTCCGTGTCTGATCACATGCCTTTCCACCAGGTAAAACGGCGGAACAAACCAAAACAAATCCTCTTATGATGTCACAAAAATCATGAAAAAGCCGCACCAGACAATAAGCCGCAGGGTTCAAAGCTTGTGCAAAAAGTAGAGGCTTATAGTCCGGAATTTACGGTATTTACACCGCATCGTGTATGAACCCTAATCTATGAAGTTGAAGCCTTATGAACAGCTGCAGAAACTTTCACGTGATCCGTTTGGCAGGAGGCATGCGGCGCAAACAGTAAGCTGACAGGGACTGTTATTTATTCCTCATTCCTCGGCTTCATCCTGAAATTCCACAAATTGCTAATCCCAAAAACCAAGAAAACAATCTTCCCTGTGAGCAATTTAATACCTGCATGGAATTTTAAATGCTTGGCTTATTTTGTACATCAGTCAACAAAATATCCGCCTCTGTAAAATAAAATAAAATCACCTGTTGCATCAGTCATTAGTGAAATTACATGTTTACTTTGGCTGGTGTAGTTGATGAGAAGACTTTAAAATCAAGACATAATACAGATTTTTAAATCAAATATTTCGCTCTATCTTCTGTACTGCAGTACTTTACTTGGATGCATGGTGGAAAATCAGAAATCCGGCATGAGGATAGAAATACAGAAAAAAATCCTCCCAGAGGCAAACATGAATGTGAGCGTCAGCCACACACACCATTTCCTGCTGGCAGCAGGACAGGCTGAAGTGCTGGATATTCATTTGTTGCTTGTTGCGGTGCTTTCACCACATTTTCTCTGCCAGCAGGAGAGGTGGCTGAAACAGCAGCCGTGATGACCTCTCTGTGGGACCAAAGAGCAGGACAGACGGAGCAAACCTGTGGGAGGAAGCGACCGAGCGTGTCGGCACAAATCATCCGCACGCCAAGGGCTACCTGACAGGTGACGGCACCGCGTTTCTCAGGGTCCGCTGGGAGGACAACAAGAGGGTAGAGCCGGCAGTGCAAATGTGACAGACAGTCAAGAGGAGCTTTAATCTCGCGTTTATCAAGAAGTAAATCACTGATAAATATGAGGTACAACCAAGAAATTGAGCAGAACCATGTTTCCAACTATAAAAGCATTTCTATACGAGCAATTTGCAAATGTGGGGTAAGTTTTGGAATATGTAATTCTTCCATATTATCATATTCTGTAGAAAAATTTAGATTGTGACTTAAACAAAACTCAACTCTAAGTCTAGACAGAGTGCCAGCAACCAGGTGATGTAAATAAATTAGCATCCACCAGTAGATGTAGCTGCGGTAAGTATATGTTATTTACTTCTGTTTTCCACAGTATTTTATGTAGAAAAGTGAGCTGATCCTCAGTGTCAAAGTTGCCTCTCCAGTGAGCCCACAGTAATCCCTGTTCTGCTCTGCTCTTCAGGAGACTGCAGAAATAAGAGGTCTGTCCCAAAACCTAGGCCGCATCCTACGTAGGATGCCGGCCATCGCGGTCTATGTCAGCCGGGTCCCACGTAGACCGCGTCGGCCGGAAGTGAAAGGCTGTGAAAAGGGACGGTCTAGCCTTCAGATTTCGTCAGCAGCTGTCTCGGTGGAGTTGAATAAACTCAGCGGCCTGCTGCTTGTTCTCTAAAGTCTAACAGGACACTGGAGTAAATTCTCCACCATCTCACACTTCTGTTTAATCAGTTTGACGTTTATCCAGCTGAGTGAAAACAAACCGATTTACTCAGGACATCATATATTTGCAAAAGTGCACCAACATTTTCAGAGACGTCTGTTACCCACCAGCTCGATCGCGGACCGCGGGGTTCTGAAAACGATGTACCGGGAGTCCGCTGTTTGCGCCGGCTCTAGTGAGCCTTGACGACCAGCGATCGAGCTGCTGGGTAACAGACGTCTCCGAAAACATCGGAGCACTTTTGCAAATACGCGATGTCCTGATAAACCGAGCAGATATTTGAAGTTTACACAGCTACATTCTCGCCTGAAAACATGTTAAAAGTTTATTTTAACATTAACATTAAGAGCATTAAGAGTAATGTTAAAGCGGAGTAGCTGCCGCCATTGTTGAAAACTGGAATTGGCTGGGTCGCGCTATGAATTCTGGGATATGGTGGGCCACAAAGGATACACCAGACCCATCCTACCAATTCGGGGAAATGTAGGCCGCATTTGTCGGCTGCATTTGTAGGAGTCTACAAATTGGGACAGCCTACGTCGCGTCGCTGTGACCTACAAATGCGGCCCATGTAGGCTGCGGGGTAGGTTTTGGGACACATCTAAGGACTCAGCTGCAGT
Organism: Pelvicachromis taeniatus; assembly: GCA_015108175.1. Lineage (NCBI taxonomy): Eukaryota > Metazoa > Chordata > Actinopteri > Cichliformes > Cichlidae > Pelvicachromis > Pelvicachromis taeniatus. Next base: position 2,661 of record VURO01040057.1, read on the forward strand.
CCGGTGAAATGGGGTTGGACTCCAGCTATGGGAGGAGGGGCTCACTGGAGAGGCAGCATGGTGTAAAACAACATAACTTTACATTAAAAGACTTGCAGGCGGATGTAGAGTGAGGCTACTTTTAGAGACTCCTGTTTTCACAAGGGAGCAAAGCGCCTTGTGGGGACTGTTGTGAGCAGCTCCACATAATTGAGCTGACAGATTTTATGCCATATGCTTTTCCTTAAAACCCCAAACGATTTGTGTTTCCTCTTAGGGCTGAACTAGGGTTCTTTCACTTGTTAGGCAAATGTGTAATCCACTACACTATGGAACCACTAAAAACCCATATAGAGTACTGCTTTATAATTCATTTTGCTGTACTTTACACATTCCTATCAAGCAAAAGCTCCCCAGTTCAGTACCGGGACACAAATCCCTTTGGGTTTGCATTGGGAAGTTCATCTGGCATAAAAATCTGCCAAATCAAAGAAGCAAAGCTGCCCGAGGTGCAGCAGAAAGTAGCTTTCTATGTAGTTGTGCGTTCACGTGTTCTGCTCGTTTACACGTGAACAAATACGCTTCGAATACTTGGGCGGTATTCCCCCACAGGTCCCGGTGTATGGGCACTTACAGTTTGACCCCCCCACCCCAAAACCTGATGACAACTACAAGAGTTATTCTGCCAAAACAGCCTCAGGCATTTTCATCTTTTTTTTTTAACTCTGCACATTTTTCCCTGGAGAGAAAAACCTCCCACTGGTCCAGGTGGCCTCTACCTGCCAGGCATGATTGTAACTGACCACAAGTGTCAGTGTGAAGCGGGGCGTCCGTGCTCTGCAAATCTGTGAAACAAAGGTTAAAAATCTCCTCCATCTGGCAATGCTCAGGACAAATTCAGGGCAACCTGCTGCTGCAGCCTTCATATCATCCCCATCAGCGAAGGGCAAAGCCCCACCAGAAGCTGAACTGCCGACCGCAGGGAGAGGGAGGGTGGGGAACCACGGATTTACGATCGTGTTTGGGAAGTAATTATAGTCAAGTGTGTGCCCACTAGCTGGGCACAAGGTGAGAATTCAAAGATGATATTTACTATGTGAGAGACTTGAGCCGGTGAAGGCCAGACAGCTCTTTCACAGCGCGATGAGATACAAAAACAAACCAAGGTGTGCGGCTGATAGTCGCTGGACAACAGCCCAGCTCATTACAGTGATCTGCCTTGTATGAGAAGTACAGGAGTAAAAGAAACAGACTGAAAGAAGACGCCTTTCCAGCTCTGCATGACACACAGTTCAAACCAATCCATATTCGACCTTGGCCAAGCTTCTCTATTTGTCACTGCCAGCGATGTGTTGAGGGATACAGACTCTCAGTAACATCATCTAGACTGTGATGAAGAGCAGAAACATTTTCTAAAACTGAATGCTAAACTAACAGTCTGCCTCACAGGGACTATGATGTTGTAGTCATAGTCTTTTACTAAAACGTCATTTTAGTCATAACTTATGCATCTAAATTCTTTTTAGCCGACTAAATATAATAAGATTATCATAGGCTAAATCTAAAGTTGATTCAGTTGACTAAAATCTAAAGTGTAAACATTTCTTCTTTTGACTCCAAGTTTGTATTTAGTGATTAATGGTCAAAAAGAGCCAGTGAGCGGGCTGCTTTGTTCAACTGCTCACTGACACCAATATCTAGTTAGTCAATCACATGGAAACAAGTCATTGCCTTAAGCCAAGTAGACCACGCCCAAGATGACCTGCTGAAGCTCAAATACTATATGTGGCATGGTAGTTGGTAAGACATCAGAAATTGATGATCTAATTAAGTTTTCATTCACATGTCTGTAGTTTACAATGACTGGTCAGAAATAGAAAACGTTGTTGCTGGCTGTGGGTTTTCATTTCTTTAACCAAAAAAATTATACTTACAAACAATGATGTTGAGCTCATAAAACAGGTCAAAGAAACAAAACTTCACTCGGGCAAAGACCTGTGAACTTGGCAACCCAAACAAACATACCGTATATCTTCTAATAGTGGCTTGTCTTTTATTGACGCCCGTTTCTAATAAACGCCGGGTTTGAAAACATGTCACGACAAATAGACACCGGTCTCCAATAGTAGCTGGTCTCCTTTAAGCGCCGGTCTGTAGTAAACGCCTATCTCCAATGACCCACCGCCTTTTCCGTACACTACTACTCTTTTCGTACCATCTGGGCTACCGCCCTCCTGCAGTAAATCATACGGCAAATGTATACTTGGAGATTATATCTGAATTTCAGGAGTGGGACCACGTCTCCAACACACTCCTTTCAGTCCTCATCTATATAATAGGTTCCCCCAGTTCTACAAGCTGTTCATTCTCGTTTACCTGCCCCAACCCGCCCTCCCCTGTTCAATTCTTTAACTTCTTCACATCTATTTAGTACATGGGGATCTGCCAGGCCCGGGAGCCATCGCCCGTCCCCTTCGAAGCCTTCCCCAAACCGCAGCTCAATTCATGTCCAAGCCACTCGCCTTTACCTACTAAATCGCCACCAAACCAATACGAGGACGTGAGCCCAGCTAGTGAAGTATATGTCCTAATGTATACGTATACGGTATGCGCAGGTTTGGAGCTCATTGCTTTCGTGCAAAGTTCGGACAGGTAGCAGGCCAGTGTTGGTGGCATCATTGGCAAGACTCCTACCGTAGCTGTTTTCCATATTACCGAAATACCGTCTACTGCTTTAATAATACCGTACTGCTGTACTGATAATTTCCTAAATAAATAAAATCCTGAAATGTTCATCCGTTGTTGTTGCCTACATTTTATGGCAGTGAAATATGGTATCATACCGTATTTTACTGCCAAATTAACTCCGTTTACCCATCACCATTCAGTCTGAGAAGGGAATAAGAGCCGGTCTCCAACAACCGCCAGTCTCTTAAACGCTGGGCCGTCCAAATAATTTTTTGAATAAATGCCAGGGCTGCTATTGGAAGATACACGGTAACTGACCCAAACAGGAAACGACACACAAGGGTATATACAACAGCTGATCAGACCACTATGACTCAACGGGGTGACTAAACAAAACAATCATAAACCACAAAAACGATGCAGTACAGTCCGGTTTGTGAATAAACTGAACAGCAAAGAAGAAAATCAAAACCACTAAACCCCAAAACTCAAAAGCTTTTTTTAATTAAGGAAAATACACTTTCTCCCCCCTCAGCAGGAAGTGGTGGTGCAGTCCAATCATCCCCCCTATGTATTTAAGAGCTTTAAACCCTGGCAACTCCCAGAGATCATAGCAGGTAAGAAACGGTAAGAGAAACAAAGATTAGTCACAATCACAAAGCAAAAAAGAAATGAATTGGTATAAATACATAATTATCAATAATAATTAAATTAACAGGACTGCAAACTAGAGCTGTTTGGAGATTTTGATGGGTATTTATTTATACCACAGCCACAGAAATATAACTCACAGCATTAATCAGTGAACACAATCCTTAATTTATGTCCCTACTGTTAACAACTAGAAGAATGAAAGTTTTAAATAGTCATGTTACATCGCAGCACTTTTCCATTACGTATATGAAGGTTTTACATTAAAGCAACAAACTCCCAGAGCACAAAACCTAATTAACCAAGAACAAGACTGCAGCTCGGCCAGTAATTATATAACAACTGTGCAACGACATGATTTCAGATTTCAGCCCTCCTGCTTGCTCTGACTAAATGAATTTGTGTCAAAACCTACAGTGATCACCTTCAGCAGAAACATTAGGCGATGAACCAAAACTCAAAGCCAGGTCACTGATGTCTGCTTAGACCGGACCGAGTTTGCATAAATCCCTCCCTCTGCTCGTTTCCTCTCGCCGTCCCTGCCGGGACAGACGAGGGTGGGTGGGGATGAATGGACTCCGAAGTCGACGTTGTGCTGTGGGTGTAAACAAAGTGAATTCCTGCCGTCGATCAGTTCAAGTTCAAAGCCTCCTTACAAAGCCGGAGCTTTGGGATCAGCCACCCTTGAATCCCATTATGCTGCTGTGCATGTGTGTGTGTGCAGGCAGAAATTGGGAAGGTGTGTAATGGTGTTGGGGTTTTCCTTTAAGGAAGGTTCGGGTTGATTTCCACGAGCAGACCAGACACTGTAAAGCTCTTGCAGGGACTCAGAGTCACTCTGAAGCCAACAGGGAACAAACGAGGCCGGACAAAGGCATGTTTCTGGAAGCTGTCCGGTCTCTTTGGAAGCGCTGGGAAGACTCCCACAGCACAAAGACCACATTCATGCTCCGTGCGCTACAACAGTCGGGTTATTTCCCCCTAAACATCCTTTTGTCCTCCAACTGTGCAATGAAAACAAGCTGAAGCGAACGAGTGTCACGTTGGATTGTGCCGGGCCGGATGTTGCTGATTCTTTGGACAGAAGAGCAGCTGGTGCTGGGATCAGAGCCGAACTCGATCACATCACTGTCATCCCGAGAAGAATCAGCGTCAAGGACACACACCCATAACTCTCCTAATGACAGACTCCAGGTTCATACAACCTAAGAGAAGAAGCTTTTGCTTCTCACACTCGTGCCGTCCGGCAGGCGGTTCAGGAGCATCCAGTCCCGCACTACCAGACACAGGGACAGTTTTTACCCACAAGCCATCAGGCTTTTGAACTGCTGACATTCCATACACACCACTAGACACTCACTACAATTACAGGACTCTGCACACTGTCACTTAAATGTACTTATTGCACAACTTTGTACAACCTGCAAATAATCTTGCATAAACTTGTAAATACCAACTTGTCTTAAATGTAAATACCAACTAAATTCTCTAATATTTAATACTTTTTCCTCTCCTTTATTGTTATTATTAGTATTATTATTACTACCATTGCTTATTTCTGTTATTGCTCATGTAAAGCTGAGGAGCACGAGCCAAAGGATTTCATTATGGATAAATGTGGCTACACTGTTTATCTGTACATGACAATAAAACTTGAAACTTGAAGTAAAAACTTTACTTAGACTGTTTTTTAGTACCAGGAAAGAAGGCCCACTTTGAAATAGTCACGTACTTTGATTTCTATGGTTTGGTTGCCGAGCATTAAAACAAAAGAGTCTGGAGTGTGTGGACCTAATAGAAACTCTAATGTGAGTCATCTTCTGCAAATGTTGGCAATGCCAGCAACTGTGTAAAGCGTGCTTTACCTCTTGCAACATTTGTCTCGTGTAAAATGCTTTGTCACCACATTCAGCCATGCACTTTGCATTTGCACCGTACGTCAGTTCAAAGCATCCCCAGTTGTGCCAACTACACAGCGATAATGTAAAAGGCCGATGGATAAGCGCAAGCAAACGGATGGATGGATGTTACCAATTATTGGATGGAGTAAATTGTAATTTTAGCAAACAAATCACAAACTCTTACACCTTAACACCAGATTGTGTGTTTTCACAGTTTAACGCATTCAGAGCTACTTAAAGATCCGCTGGAAGCTCGCGAAACTCAGCTGTGCTTCAAACACGCTAATGCACGACTGCAATAACAAAACAAGGCGTTGCACTCATATTTAAGAATTTAAAAACATGAGAAAATATAAATGCCCTTACTACTGACAGTTAACATTCTACTTAAGTGAAGACCAAACGAAGGAAGGAAGAAATAAATGGGTAAAGATTGGGGGACGGAAGAATGAGGAAACACAAGAGTTGAAAGGAAATATGCAGAGAACAAAAGCCGAACGGAGGAAATGAAAAGAATAAAACATGAATGTTGGAGCAGATTTTAAATAAAAGGACTGAAGCGAGGAACAGGCAGAAAATGGAAAAACTAAATACAGAGAGCAGAAATGATATAAAAGGAAGAAAACGAAGCAGGAAGTGAAAGAAGAAAAGACATTTGTAGATTTAGGGTCTAATGTTAGAACAGAATCTGTAGATGTAACAGTTGGAAATTTAAGGCTTCACGGAGCGATGACGGTGTGCCTCCTTTAACTCTGAATCAAGCTGCCGATCGTTTTCCTGCAGGCCTTTTCTGACTGCTGGGCTTTAAGAGCTGCATCTTTGGTGCTGCAGTGGATCCAACTGGACACCAGAGCCTCAGATAAAATGTCCATTTCCCTCCTCTGACTTTCACTGTCAGTGCACCCCTGTCCTGGCTCACACTCCGTTGATGTACAGCACTAATGGAGCGCCATTGTTCTAGTCTGACGTAGTTTGTGAAGGTCAGCCTCCACTTATTAAGGAGCTCTGACAGTTTTAGCTGCGAGTCCTTGTCAGCCCGCAGAGACTCGGTCGCACTGGAGAGACGCAAAGACAGAAATCCTCCGCAGGGCTCTTAAATATACAGGAGTGGATCCAAAGGCAAGGACGGTCCAGAGTGTAAACAGAAACACACCGTGCACACGCTTCAGTGAACGTCCTCCTGCCTTAGATGTAAATATATCATCAGCTCTACAGATGTTTGTTCCTCGTTTACTCTCCGTATCGCTGTGTAATCCTCTTTACAGGTACTTTTCTGCAGTAAATCCTCCTTCACTTAGGTTCTTTCACCCTTTTCATTGTTCTTTCTTTTCATTTGTCTCTTTTTGTTCACGTCTTTACTTTTTCTTTAAAAACAAGTCGTCTTCTCCTTCCTTCCAACATTGTATTTCTTTTTATTTCTTTCCTCGTTATCTTCCTATTTCTACGGAGCCCCTCTGATGACATGGTCAAAATAAAAAAATAAATTGTGGCCACAAAATACTACTTTGAGGGCACGAAATGGGTATAACGTGCCCACGAAATACTTATTTGTGGCAACAAAATACTAATTCATGGGCTCGAATTACTAATTTGTGGCCACGAAATAGATAACGTGCGCACATCAAATTGATACAATTCCTGGACAGCTGCGTAGAGACATAAGCATAAGAGTAGGCTAAACCTATACACCATGGACCGAGACAGTGTGATTGAGTTTTATTTTAGGCTGGGAATGAGCTACAAATGTGTTTTCAAAAGTCTGGTTAGGAGCCATTATTACGGAGAGACATTTAAACAGGATATTGAGAGCCAAGTTGCTTTACTATAGCTAATATTTCAAAACTCGGAGTGTATTGAGGACTAAGAAACATGCCAGCCTTCTGTATCCTGCCATTATTCCCTCTCTAAGCCAGTCAGCACCCGTACCGTAATATGCGTAAGAATTAGGGCAGGGACAACGCGTCAACGTAATCGATTACGTTGACGCGTAAAATACGTCGACGTAAAAAAAACACATGGCGGCAGCGAGTAGCGGTAACATGTGGACTTAAACCACGCCCCCCGAACACGCAGTTCTACAGTATGGGGATATTTTAACCGAACAGGAAGTGATTCAGTCTTTGCCGGCTTTGTAAGGTGGAAATGGCCGATCATAAAACGACCGTAAGTTTTCAACTTTGTTACTAACGCTGGTTTTTACCCTTTAATTCATCCAGACACCCCCCACGTAGACACACACTCAGAGATAAACACCCAACCTCCGTAAATGCAAAACTCATTTAAGCTGCTTAGCAGTAACATATATCATTAGATTCATCGATGCATCCAAACATTCATCA
>VURO01040059.1:0-14461 GCA_015108175.1 Pelvicachromis taeniatus
GTCATTCCACCCTGGAAAAAGAACAGTTCAATAAGAAATAAAAAAAAATATATTGTCTTGAAATGTATGCCCTAGCTGAGTATATGTAAATGTCCAACCACAACTTTAAACAATATATAAATAAATAAATCCAATTAATTGCTTTTCATTTTTAATTTCAGGGTCAATATGGAAATTATCAGCAATGAGGCACCACAGTGTATTGCTGGTGGAAGAAAATGTGCGATGGAACATTCAACAGTAATGAACTGGGCTCAGCTATGGATTAGATCAGGCTGCCATCAGATTTATTATCCTCTCATTAATCATCATTCTAGCTAAAATAATTAATCCAGTAAAATGTGATGCTTCCCTCCTCTGTTTTAATTTCTACAGAGTTGTAGCTGGTTGTGGTGCTTGCAAAATCAAGGCAGTTAATGTAACCGTTCTATACAGGCTACTAAAAAGGGGGCTATGGAGTTGTCACATGCACCTCAGCAACATACACAAATTAACTTGTCCTCTATCCCCCAACCTTTATTATTTTAAGAGCTTTGGATGCTATTTTATTTTTGATGCACAGCGCAGGACCTGGGTTTGTGAGACTGTGGGACTAAAAAAAAAGCTAATTAGCCTTGAAGAGAATATTCTTTGATATTTGATTAGAAGACTATAAACCTTGCTCATTTTCCTGGTATAGACACTGTTATATCTCATGGTACATTCTTTAAAAAAAGGTGAAAATGTTGGTCCTTAAACCTGACTTGATCATGGAGTTTGTCTGTGTTAGTCAAACTGTGATGTGTTGCTGTGTGGTATAACATTATGTGTTTTCACTCTCTACATATGTCTTGCTGAGGTAATCGACATAATAGGTAGTTGACAGATGAAAACTTAAAAATGTGTATCATTGTCCATGATAATCTTACATCGTGGTAGTATTTTTGACACTATATTTTGAGTGGCATCGCTCTGCGCCGGCTTCTAGTGTCTGTGCGGAGGTAAGAAGTGTTGCGCTCTGATGCCATAAAGTAATGATTTTTACATAAAATTGCATTGCCACTTTGTCTGCACTTTATTTTACAGTGACAGTGTATGTATTGTCTAATATTTTGTATCGTAGTGTGATTCAGGCTGTTTTTAAGAGATGATACTCAAAAAGCCAAAGTAACACGGGAACAGAACAGTAACATGTCCTGCACCTCAACTTCAATAAGTGCAATACACTCAGCTCTGTCAGTCATGTTGAGGTTGGCTCTTACGGTGAACTTTACGTGATTATATGTAGGTTTTATTTATTTATTTTTTTACATAAAGCTGTGGTGATAGGCTATTTAAGAATATTTATTCTTTATTTGCGTGACTTAGAGGCAGATATGTGAACATATCAAACATAAATTTTACTACTTTAGCTGTTTTTTTTCTTTGTAAATTTTTTTTTATTGTTATTTGTATTAGATTAAGAAATTCATGTTAAAAAAATAATACAAGTGTTTCAGCTGTATAATTTTTGTACATGTACAAGAATTTACCTTTTTCGTATTTATTATCGATCAATTGATCTATGTGTCTGCAAGTTATTTCTTTGTTTATTCGGTTAAAAAGAAATCAGACAACTTTTTTTTATTTCTGTGGTTGTGAGGGTCCAACTTAGCAGTATTCTGTTATAATATCTTGTTGTAACTCAACTTACCTCAGAGGGGAAGAATAACACAACAACTGTGGTCATTCTGCAGGGGTTATCAAGGATGGGAGATACCTGGCTGTCAAACAGCTGAATAACTATGTACCACTCAACACTGACAATCACAGGCGTCTCTAAATTGGTATCAGTTTCTCATTTTTACTGTGAACCAAACATTTATGGCAAGTCGTTTTCCAGTTCTACGTAGTGTGTCATCACTCATGGGTGGTATGCCTTGTTAGTGTGTGTGTTGGTGTGTGTGGATGTGCGAGAAGGAGAGTTTGATGTGCATAATCCAAATATGAATGTTATCTACTTATTTATTGTAAGACTGCATTGCCTGATCTTTTCTGCTGTCTTTTGTTACTATTTGCTATACAAAAATAAATTGACATTCACCTTTTGTGTGTCTGGATTTTGCATATTTTTTGTGAAGTTGCATCAGAAAAATTGGACTTGGAAGTATTGCACATCAGGGAGACTAGGCGAAGGCTACCATGGTGTATTAGATGTTTGTGTGTGTGTGTGTGTCTGTCTGTCTGTGTCTGCGCACATGTGGTCATCTGCAAAGTTTTTGTTGTAGAGTCTGACAGCAGTAGGAAGGACAGACCTGCAGAATCTCTCCGTCCCACATCGTGGGTGCTGCAGCCTGCCACTGAAGGAGCTGCTCAGTACTGTCAGTCTCCTGCATGGGGTGGGAGATGTTGTCCAACAGGGATCATTCTCCTGTCACTCACCACCTCCACTGGGTCCAGAGGGCATCCTAGAACAGAGCTGGCCCTCTGGATCAGCCTGTTCAGTCTCTTCCTGTCCCCAGCAGAGATGCAGCTGCCTCAGCAGACCACACCGTAAAAGATGGCTGAGGCCACCACAGAGTCATAGAGGGTCTTCAGGAGTGGGCCCTTCACTCTAAAAGACCTGAGTCTCTGCAGCAGGTACAGCCTGCTCTCCCCTAAGCTAAGGAACTAAGGAAGGCACCTTCTTAAATCTATTCAAAGAAGAATTAAGGCAGTTTTAAAGACTAAAGGGGGGTTCAACCTGGTACGTGTAAGGTGTACTTAATAAGGTCTCCAGTCACTGTAGATTACAACATTGTTAGGTTACTAAATAAACTAGAATATATGGCATGACTGCAAAAAAAATGATTGTAAAATAAACTTCAGCAGCTTTAACAAAAACTGCACTAATAGATCTTGTTTTACAAGGTAGACAAATTTACAAGGTTTGAGTTGAAAATATGAATTCTTTCAGGTATGAGATTTTCTTTTCTAGCACAGCAGGTGGCGGTAGTGGGCTACAACACAACGTCAAAGACTTTTTTATTTTGACCGTTGTGGCTTCCGTAGACGTGTTTGTCGTAGTCAGTAAGCGTGTAGTGGGTAGTTGCGGTTGTATCGAAAACGCCAAATAATTACATATAAGGGAAATCCATGAATGGACATTTTAATTTTATAAACCCTTACCTAATTTCCCGATAGTTTCCTATTTATCTCGCTGGTGGTCATGCTTATTAACGTAAACGGTCGACGTGACATTGAGAGATCGCATTTAGCTACTTTAAAAGTGTAACCGGTGTCTGTTTGTTGAACGGTATAATGTTGGCAGCGTTATCGAGAGTTAAAATCCCTCGCTGGCCATCGGAAATATTTTTAAGATGTATTTTTGAACAAAAGCTCGAAAGAAGTGAGCTGAGCTCCCTCGCACTCAGTTCTGCGCCCTGCAGTAGGAAAGTCGGTGGTGTCAGAGATGTCAGCACCTCGAGTACACTGTGCGCCAAAGTCCGAGGAAATTCCAAGAAAAGGGAGATGTCTGAAAAGAAACTGGTATGTGTTTGAACTAGCGTTAAGTTAAAGCGTATTTTACACGGCTTATATTTCTCAGGATATTTGTATATTATTACAAAGCATAAACACACGTGTTGTATCGTAAGCATGGCGCAGTCTACTATAAAATTGCTTCTTTTTGCGCCCTACAGACCCGTCACTTTGTGGACCACCGCCGTGTGAAGCTGGTGGCTGGCTCAGGGGGTAAAGGGAGCTGCAGCTTTCACAGTGAGCCCAGGAAAGAGTGGGGTGGACCGGATGGAGGGAATGGAGGTGATGGAGGAAGCATCATTTTCCAGGGTAAGTTTGATTGGTTACAGGAATGTTTATTTGCACCATCTGATTTGCCATGTAGAACTTAATATACTCTCATTGACCACTTTATTAGGTACAGGCTGCTAGTACCAGGTTGTAATATGATTACACTGTGGTCATTAAGAGATGGACATGCGCAGCAACAATATTTGGGTTGTCTGTGGCGTTTTAGTGACGCTCAGCTGCTGTTATGGCACCCAGAGTGTGGCAAAAAATATCCCCAAAGCCATGTATACAAGGCAAGATAAATCCATCCTTTTATGTTTTTGTTTTTTAACACCAAATGCTTACAGTGCCATGCAAATATTCCAGCAGAGAGCAAACAGCATTTTTTCAATCTTCTGTTGTTCAGTTTTGGTGAGCCTGTGTGAATTGGAGACTCAGCTTTCTGTTGTGTGCTGACAGGAGTGGCGCCCAATGTGGTTTCCTGTTGCTGTAGCCCAACTGCTTCAAGGTTCAGCAGGTTGCCTGATAGGAAGTTTGTCTTCCTATCGGCTCACCTCTGACCTCTGAAATCATGTCAGGATGTTTTATACATTGAGATGTTGCCTTCTGATTAGTTATATGCTTTAACCTGGTGTACCTAATGAAGTGGCCGGCGAGTGTATTGACAGGAACAAAAACCACGATCAAATGGACAATAAATTCTTCAATAAGAATGATTTTATTCATGCTTTTATACGTATTCCTTTTTTGTCTGCTTTCAGCTGACCGCTTTGTCAAATCATTAGCACAAGTAGTTCCAGTTTACAAGGCGGAGGATGGGGAATCAGGGGGCAGCAAGAACTGTTATGGTCGGGACGGCAGCCCAACCTACATTCGTGTGAGTCCATGTAATCTGTCACACTTTGATCATGAGTCTGGCCTGACCTGACTTAACCTCTCCTGTGATGTTTTTTTGTTTGTGTGTGTGTGCGTCTATGTGTTTGCTTTTTTTTTAATCTTTAAAGGTACCATTAGGAACTGTAGTCAAGGAGCAGGGCAAAACCATACTAGACTTGACTGAGCATGGTCAGGAGTATCTTGCTGCATTAGGAGGGGCTGGAGGGAAGGGGAACCAATTCTTTCTGTCAAATGAAAACCGTTCCCCAATGACAGCAACCCCTGGAATAACAGGCCAGGAGCGGGTCCTTCAACTGGAGCTACGTACCATGGCACATGCTGGACTTGTGAGCAGACCCTGTTTCTGAAGAGAAAACTGGCGTAAGACTTTTCATCAATGCAGATATATTGATGTTTTTTTTATTCCCTTTCATCCCATCAGGTTGGCTTTCCAAATGCTGGGAAATCATCACTGTTGAGAGCCATCACCAATGCTAGACCTGCTGTGGCTGCTTACCCTTTTACAACTCTCAATCCTCATGTGGGCATAGTCAAGTACAGGGATCATGAGCAAATTGCAGGTAGGTGGTTTTAAGCAAAGATTCTAATTATTTATTGTAAGAGAAAAAATGGTTTATTATTATAGTATATTACAGTATAATAAAGTTGAATGATGCTGTGATTTTTACCTTAACTTTATGCAGTTGCTGACATCCCAGGCATCATTCGAGGAGCCCATCTAAATCGAGGCTTAGGAATCTCCTTCTTGCGCCACATAGAGCGCTGTCGTTTCCTCCTTTTTGTTCTGGACTTGTCGGCTCCAGAGCCCTGGACCCAGCTCCAACATTTGCGTTATGAACTGGACCAGTATGAGCCTGGACTGTCCCAGCGACCTCAGACTATCATAGCCAACAAAATGGACCTGTCTGAGGCCCGGGAAAAGCTGGAAACTCTTAAAAGCCATGTTTCCCAGAGGGTCATCCCTGTTTCAGCTCTCACAGGACAAAACACAGAGGAGCTCATTCTCCACCTGAGAGAGTTGTATGATGGCTACCTCCAAGGGGGAGGTAGTGGGTGAAGGGAAATTCAGTGGTAGGAAAAACTGGCCACTTGCTTAATAGAAAATGTGTATGATAAATATTTATATTGGACAATGTAGAATGTATTTTAATTTCCTAATAAATATATAAATAAAACATAAGAATTTGGTGTTTAATTAATGTACATGAACAATGAAATTGTGGGTGCACTGCAGCAACTGCGCAGGAATAAAATGTAAATAATAAGACAGCAGGAATAAATAACAAACAGGAGAAATATATACAAAAGAAGAGAAAGACACAAAGGTTGCAAAGTGCTTGGAAGTAGTGCGAAGGACTTGGTCTGAGTAGAGTCCATGTGTGAGTGGTCTAAGTGATGAGGGTGAACCATGACTAAGATTGGTGTGTGGGTGTGTGTGTGGGGGAGGGGGGGGATATATCACAGATATGTGAAAAATGCTAATTATAAAATCAGCACAGCCAGTTGGATAGATGTTGTTGTCTACCTGAGTGAGCTTTTGATAATTTGATTATCAAGTCTGCTCCTCCTATCATGTGGAAGCAATGAGCCACATTCCTAGTGGACTATCTTGATTTACATGATTAGTAGGAGAAAAGTATGGGTTATAATATGGTATAGCTTTTTGTGCACTTTGCACAAAACATAAATTATGTTAATAATCTATATAAAAAAATTTGAAGTCTAAATTATCGCTTTAAAAAAAAGAAGCTTTAAGTTACATTATAGCTGCACAATCACGTTCCTCCACCAGGGGGCAGAAGAACCAACAAAAACCAGCCCAGATCCACTGCAGCTTTTAAAGTTGAATTTTAACAAAGGATTTGATAATGTTAGCAGGCACAGATAATAATTGCCATATTATTGTAGCCTGTTTCTGGTCAAGAGATAGGTAGACTCGCTTTAGCTTTTTCTCGCTTTAGCTAACAGTGGTTTTTCTCTATGAGCTAGCTTAATCAGTGTGTTTATTCCTCTTTGTGGAAACCAGCTGTTGGTGTTGTAATTTAAGGGTCAAGTAGACTGGAATTTCGCTATATATTACCCTTTTTCTTAATCAACAAGAGGTTAAGACTGTAAAAAATTATAGCTGATTTTTTTTAAATTTTTACTTTATCTCTGGATAAGTTTCTTTAAAACTACACTTTTGATAAATGTATATGTATTGCATATACTTCTTATGTCTATTACAACGGTCTTGTTTTAAGAGTGATGTGTTAAATGGTCCAGGATATCATCAAATGCCTCTGGGGAAGGATTAGCTGGCAGCCCAGGAAAAAATAGAGGAAAGAGCACACTCAGCAATTTCTCCACCTTTAATAAAGTGTACTGCACGAACTTTTACAAGAGGCACTCAACTCACTTTCCAGAATAAATTTGCTCTTTTGCTGCTCTCCTTAAACATGTTATTTGAAAGAGCTGCAAAACATTGTGCTTGATAGTTGATACGAGGCATTTATGCTGATGCTCTCTTTAGTTTCTTCTCCATTTGTTACACTATGAATTATGACCAAACATTCCCACTTTGGTCTGGTCTGTTCAAAGGACATTTTCTAGAAGTGTCCAGAAAGGTTTGTTTAGATGCAACTTTGTAAATTTAAGCAATACTGTCATGTTTTCAGATAGAAAATTCTCCTTTCAAACAACTCATAGGGTTTCTGTCCTTTTCTAATTGTGCTCTCATTAACTTGAACATTTAACAATCTAACTGAGGCCTACATAGTTAAGAATTGTGGTATTATGTTAAGCTCAGATTCTTCAGACTTGAAAACCTACCCAAACCTCAGCTTGCACTTGATGAGCACAGAAACATTTTTAAGTTGTATCTTCAGACATTTTGTTACTAGCAGCCTGTCACAAAAACATAATTTGTCCTGATTACAGCAGTTTATTTATAGGATTGTCAGTAGATTACAGGCATAAACTAATATTTCTGTGCTAATAAGACAGGAAAGGACAGACAGGAAGCAACTAAACTTGAAATCTAACCATAGGAAAAGTTGAAACTGTGCCTTAAAAACTGGTGAGAACTTAAAATTAAGGTAAAAAGCATTTCCCTGTTATCACTGTTGATAACAAACACGGTCTAATGATATCCAAAGTAGCGTATCTGTACCATTCTCAGTTCTACAGTCAAGGTTTTCCCCCATAACCCAGACCCCATCTTACCATACCACACATTTGAACTGTACTCTGGCTGTGCATTTTATTAAGCTAATATTTAGATCCAGAGCAGCCATTTAAAATGCCTTACCTTTCATAATATCGTAATATACACGTATGAGACACATTAAAGAGACTATGAGTAAATTTGAAGTTACTGGGCTTGTTGATCAAGGCCAGAGTACGGATACCATTTCAGGGTCAAAGGAAAAATGAGAAATTGAGCTCGCTTTGAGTTCCAAGTTGTGATCTGTGGAGAGCATCATGCTGGAGAGTATTCAAATTCTGAAAAATATAGACAAAAGGGTGAAAAAGAAGAGATAATACATTAAAAGCAGAATGTAGCTATTTAGTTCTATGTTTGCATAGATCTAAACATTTGGTTCTCATTTTGATTCCCGACACCTGCCTCAAAAATGGTAATAGGATTTTAAGTTTTTACACTAAAAGCAGTCACAGTTAAGTTTACATACACTCAATAAATAACATTTATCCTGTTGGATAATTATATCTTAAGAATGAGTTGAAATGAAAATGTCCAGTTTTAGCTTCTCAGTTTTCTAAAGTTATTTTAATGAATTTTAAAAGAATTTAATAGGCTCATATACAGAAAAAAAAAGATAATAAAAGAATCAAGAAACAGTCACAAAAGAGTGTCCGTGTTTGTGTGCTAATATGTGTTCTTGTATCAACCTACAGTAAGAAGAAAGTATATGTAATTTTATGGTAAAGGTATTTACTGGCCAGCCTGGTCCTGGATTGTCAGTGTTAAACGTTGTTAGTTGTTCTTTAGGGTAATTATTTTGGATTTTTAAAGTCTCTTGCAGAAAGTCAGAAAAGCCTAAGAAAATAAACCAGAGGCATAAAAAACATCAAAAGAAATGCATATGTCCTTAAAATAACACAAACATATGATTATATATGTAGTACATGATGCACTACTGGAAATTAAACAGTGTCTCCAAAGTGTTGTGGTTTACAGATTTGCTTGCTAGGCCTCTTTGGGGTTGTATCATGAAGGGCATCCAGCATTAAAATTTGCTGGATCAAATAAAAAAACTAGTCTGTAGCGACCCCTTGTGGTTGAGGGAGCAGTCAAGTATCACTGGAGGTTAGACAGAAATATTTAAAATGAGCTCAACCATAAACATCTGCAGCAGTAATACTGATTCACATAACACTGTTAAGGAACACTGTTCTGTAGAGTAAGTACGTTTTCTTTATTTTTCTTTTTAAGTTATGTACATTTTGTCATTAATACAGTTTTATGTGTAATACCGTATATCTGCTAGTAGTGGCCTTTCTCTTGTTGACGCCCGTTTGTAATAAACGCCGGGTTTGAAAACATGTCACGACAAATAGTAGCCGGTCTCCTATAGTAGCCGGTCTCCTATAGTAGCCGGTCTCCTATAAGCGCCGTTCTGTACTAAACGCCGATCTCCAATGACCCACCGCCTTTTCCCTATGCTACTACTCTTTTCGTACCATCTGGGCTACCGCCCTCCTGCAGTAAATCATACCTTTTCGTGTCAAAAATGCTTTGTCATCGGATGCTATCAAGGAAAGAAGAAAGTTAAAATGTCCATTACGTCTGAGAAGGGAATTAGAGCCGGTCTCCAACAACCGCTGGTCTCTTTTAAACGTCGGGCCTGCCTAATAATGTTTTGAATAAACGCCAGTATGCTATTGTTACTTTGCTAAGGGATCTTACATGATTTCTCCAGCACTTTTCATTATGAGGTCAATGAAATAATTAGATAATAATTATAAAAGTAATAAACTTTATAATGCTTCAGCCAGTTAGAAGTGCAGAATGGTGAAGACACCCAGGAAGAGTGCAGCAAGCTGGAGGAGTACCACCACATATAGATGAGTAAAAGTTGATTTAATATGGTCCAATCTGTCAATCAAAGAAATGGGAACAAATTATGTGAGTGGCAATGTAAGACTTTTGCACAAAACTGTACTGCAGCCTTCCCTCTTGAATCTGATATGCTTTTAGAGAGTTCTGTGTCACATATTCTTGCAGTGGGTATGCTATGACCTTTGACAGATGGATAAATAACACTGGCGCCTGCCAATGCTACCCCTCAGCTTCCTAGTAGATACAACTATGGTTTCAATTTCAAATTCCTTGCAGCCTTGTTCTCAAGATATTGCATTCACAGGATTTTCAGAAAACCTGACCTCTGACCTTGAGATCATGGTCACTGAGATTCAAACTCATCTGAAATTTTTAGTAGATAGATATTAGATGCATATCTAAAGATGCATGTGTAATTTACTTTTTGTGAATAAAATGTTGACAGAGGTTGCCGAAAGCAGCAAGTCTCTTGTTTTTAGAGTAATGTGCTAACCGTTCTGGGATATTATCATCTGCCTCTAGGGAAGGACTAGTTTGCAGCCTGGAAAATCAAACTAAACATCTGTAAGAACATACTCAGGAATTTCTCCCTGTTTTCATGAAGTGTGCAGTGTGAACCCTTACAGGAGGTACTCACCTCACTTTCCACCATAAATTTGTTCTTGTGTTCTTCTCAGACATGTTTCTTGAAAGCTGACTCCTTTCCTTACAATGGTCATTTCATAAATTAAGTTGATTTTTCTAAAGACTAAACTTAGGAATGAATATATATTCCTAAATGAAAAAAACAACAACAAAGGTTTATGATTATGGAAGTTGAGACATGCCAAAATCAGTGGAGTCAGCAAGCTGATTAGTAAATCAGAATTTTGGCCCACATCATTGCTTCTGTTTCATAAGGTTTGTGGGTGTTTATTTATGCACAGTTTTCAGAAAGTCCTACCACAACATGATTCGTTAGGTGTTTTTTTTTTAGCTATTCTGTTGTAGATTTGCTGGTGTGCTTGGAACCATTGTCCTGTTGCATGACCTAGTTTTGGCCAAGCTTTAGTTGATGGACTTATTATGATTTATAATGAGTATTTTTCTGAACAAATGGAGGAATAGAAGTTGACTGCTTTGAGACTGGGCTTTCTTTTTACTTACAGTTTTTTTTTTTTTTTAATCGCTTTTATGTTCAGATTTCCATCGGCGCAATAGACTAAATAGACTAGTCTTTATTAAAAACATATTTTGGCACAGAATATATGACTCCAAATAAATAAAACTTTGTTTTATTTATTTGGGATTTTCACTCTTTAAACCCATCTGACAAATCTAAAGCATTGATAAGCAACCTGAGATTCATTTTACTCTTCTTTGGATGTTTTTCGATTAGTGAGAAAAATGTGCAATGACAATGCTCACATGAATGCCATTTTTAATGAAAAACTAGTTCAGTCAGGCTTGTGTAGAAGCTTCTGACAGATTTAGACATTAATGAAATGTGAGTAAGTCATTAGAAATGTACTAGGTTTATGTTATAAATCATTTTAATGCACTTCCCAGCATTACCTTTGCTGGTATGAAGGTTTAGAAGTATTTTTACTGTACGGATATGGCTTAGTATAACTATATAAGTTATGGATACAAATACTCTAATTTCTGTGTATAACCACAAGGAGTCAGTGTTTCACAAGAAGTGGATTGATAAACATGATCCATCTATGATAGTTCTATAGCGAGAATCTTGTTTGAGAGGTTTAGATAAGCACATTTATTTATATTACTACTATACAAACATTTGATGCACATAAAACATGGTTACAATGATCCTTAGTAGAATATTAACTAGTTTATTAGATGCACCCGGATGCTCACACAGTGTCGGAGTGTGCTGACCATCCTCTTCAACAAAGCAATCAGCAGACTTACTGTCCTGCGTGTACAAACATGAACACACCCATAAAACCACAGATACCCAAGAGCATGCACACACCAGCACCTTTTGATAACCTGGACTCTAAACAACAAAATAAGAACTAGTTTGACAACTTGTCCTGCCAAAATGGAAATACCATGTAATTACAGTACAGCGACAGTCATCATGTATTCTGGAGAAAGCTTTTATTGGCACAAGACACACCTGCATGCCTTTAAGATTCATGCATTCAAGCTTAACTCTGTTTTTTTTAAATGCCTCACAACCTCTAATGGACAGAGAAAACAGGTGACACGCTTGAAATATATTATGTCGCAATAGAAAAAGATAAAACAGTGACCTTAAAAAAACATTTGGAAACAAAAGCTCAAGATAACCCAAAGGAAATTAGAAAGCATTACCCTGTTAGTACAAACAATCTTATGTTTCCCAGAGTGCAAATAAGCACATTTGATAAATACCATATTCACTTTTCTGCTTAAAGTTAAGTTTTTGCATTACCCATACTGGCACTGCATCTTACCATACCATGCTTCCAGACAACTGAATAAATAACTTTGACTTTTCAAATTGTACCTAATACTTGAGGTCTAGTGACTTTATCATGAAATGTAAACCTCATTTAATGTGAGTTTCTGCCTGTTTAGTTCATGGCATTCCTCTTCGACAAGAGTTGCTGTTTGGATTTCCCGTACTGTGGTGACATCACTGGGCATGCAGATTGAGGCCAGAGTAGTGAACTTGTCACACAGGTCCATTTCAGGGTCAAAGGAAACATTAGCAATGGAGATTGCATCAAGCTCAAAGTTGTGCTCTGTGTCTCCCTCCTCATTATATACATGAGGTGCATAATCTCCCAGTTCCTTTCCTGGTCCCTGGAGAGTATTTATCATCTTTGGTATTACCTCATTTAGTAGCTTGTTTCGCTGGTCTAGTCCCATACAAATCTTAAAAATTAGAAAAAGGAAGTTGTATGAATTATCTTTTTTGAAATAATATTACCATTAGAATTGAAATAGGAATTAAGGTAAGACATAACACTTAGTGGTTGAACATGAATGACAAAACTGTAGAAAATTTTGCTTTACCCCGTGCTTAGACTGAACCTGCAGATGTGCCATTCCTTTGTTTGATGAGGCTCCCAGTGACTGAAAAAACATTTAAATAGTTAATACTTTTGAAACTTGACAGATCTGAATGAACAAAATGTCATTGTTCAGCAAAATTCTTAACACATGACTCTTTAAATCTGACACATGTACTCAATGATAACAAAAGTAAGTACAAGTTTTATAAGAATAATCTCTGTACCGTGTACATAAAGCTTCCACGAGTAAAACCTTGTGCCTTTGAGCTTTCCCTTTGAAAAGCTGAGATTATTGACCCGGTTTGTGATGCTCCACGTACGCCTTCATCTGTCAGCTGAAAAGAAACCAACCAAACAGACAAATGTCAAAGCATGACAGCATTTCATGGTTGAAATCATTTTAATTAGCGTCCATTTCTCATCCAAGTCTCTCATACTGAAAAATGTTTGAACAAGGCTGTCAGTTGATGCTGTACTTTCCTGTGCTTAAAACCTTTTGAAAAAAAGCAGTTTTACCAAAACTATTTAAGTTTTTGGAAAGAGCAAGGGACTACAGAAGAACACATTTCACAAGAAAAAGCATGTAGCATATATTATGCATAATGTATGCTAATGATGGCGGCACGGACACAAGCAGCGGTTACTCTCTGTCCTGACAAAACATTGTTCCCCTCTTTGACTTGAATTAAGGATTTTTATCAGTTATTCTGTGTTTTAATTAGTATTTGGCAGCAGAGTTAGGTTTATATAATCAGCTCCAAGTCTGTTGTAGTCAGTGCTTGAAGTGGGAAAAAAATAAGTGCAGGAACTGTAATGTAGTCTTTTATCGGTCTTGTGATATTGTCTATTCAGTAAGTACCGGAACGCAGAAAAAAGTGGCGGAACCCAAAAGACGAAAATACAGAAGTTCCGGAACTGCGTTTCGCTGCATTCCTACCCACTTCAAGCACTGGTTGTAGTGCCAATATTCATCTTTATTAACTAACCTGGAATATGAGGCTTTTGTTACATCGACAATCCATAGTAGGAATTGCGCTCACCAGCCACTTCATTAGGAATACCTGTTCAACTTCTAATTTCTAATTAGTCAGCCACATTCCATCAACTCAGTGTTACTGGCAGAGGGGTGAAGGGAGGACGGTTGAACTGCTTTGAGTTGCTAGGATGGCAAAAGTAAAAACTACTCGATCCCACCAGGGTATGCAGAAGAGCATGTCTTAATGGAAACATGGCAACCTAAAGTAAATGGGCTACAGCTGCAAAAAAACCAAAAAAAAAACAGTAAAATAATGTGCAAAATCAAAACTCAGATTACCTTAAACTGGTTAAACATGAATCACATTTTAGAATTCACAGTCACCAGATCTGAATCCAACAGAGCATCTCTGGGATGTGGTGGTAACTAACTAATCTGGGGTGTAACTCACAAAGTGGCTGGTGAGTGGAAATAATAGTTCTGGAAAATTTCACATCAGAAGGACTTATTTTGCTTTACCCCATGCTTAGCTTGCCACTGGAGATGTCTCATTCCAGTATTTGATATTGCTCCCAGTGACTGGAAAAATCAAGCATTAAGTAGTCAATACTTAAAAGTTAAAACTTTACAGAAAAGCAAAATTATTATTATTATTATTATTATTAATAATAATAACCCAGTACCTTCCGCATAAAGTTTCCACGAATAAGTGCTGACCCTGAGCCTTCCCCCTGGTACTGTGAGGTTAATGAGTTGAGTTGTGATCTTCCA